>VXBT01008210.1:409206-502593 GCA_013400235.1 Oriolus oriolus | reverse complement strand
CTGGTCATTCCTGCCTGGTCGTTCCTGCCTGGTTGTTCCTGCCTCTGGTCATTCCTGCCTCTGGTCATTGCTGCTGTTGCTGCTGACTGCATGACTGCACAGCCAAGGGCTTTGGGAGCAGAGAGATTCCCTTTGGCCGTGGAACCACAGGAGCATTCACCTCTCACTGCCGAGACTGTGCCATGTCTAAAGCACTCAAACCCTCAGCCAGTCCTGTCAGGTGCATGCTTCTGCTGAAGGGACAGGTTTGGGGACACAGCTTCCCATCCCAGAGCTGCATTCACTCTCTTTTCACTGAAACAAATGTGGTTTAATTGTTTATATGGATATTCTGAATCTGGGTTTGTTTCTGTAATGATTTATTAGCTAGGTAGGGGTAAATAAGTTTAAAAAATGAATGATTGGTTCCAGGTCAGCACTTGGTTCAGTAATGCCTCCAGTTTTTCTCTAGAGGGGTAACAGAGTGAATGACAATTCTGACAAATTTTTATTCTGTTAGCAAACACAGAGAACAAATTCAAATTCAGCTTCCGAAATGAAAGAAAATGGGAGGAAATATCTATTAAAAAGAGTTAATATAAATGCACATTCTGAGTGAATGTCGCCCTTATGGTAATGTTGCTGTTTGCCTTTGTAATCAGGACTATTTTTATATAACCCACCTCATTTTTTTTGCTCTTTGGTTCTTCAAATACCGTTCTCACTGTTTAAATTTGTATGTATGAGACTGTGTATATGGCTACATCCACAGTAATGTAGAATAAAGGCTACAAAGATTTGCTGTGCAGGAGATAAGAGATTTGCATTATTCGTCTCGTAAAGTAAGATGATAAAATAGTCCTAAAGAAGGCAAAATCATTTTATTCCATATGCCTTTGTGCCATTCACCTTGGGGGAAATGAAATAGAACACTCCTGTGATTACAAAAATAGCAGAGAAGTAGGATTACAGCGGTAGGACTTACTTATGGCACTGTAATTCAAACCCATCCTTTTCCTTTCTCATCTGATATTTCCAGTGTACAGTCCAGGCAGGCAATAAATACTTGGGATTGTTTATCAGTGAGGTCATCCCTGGAATGGCCAGCTCATGGAATTAGTTCCTAATGAGATTATTAGGCCAATGTTTATTTTGTGGGCTCTGAACAGCCGACATAAACGTAGACATTGTTATTTTGCTGTTAAGATTGTGTCTGAAGCTGATTTTCTTTTCCAAGACTTTAAATCTAATCTAGCCCAGCTCCCAGAAGTAACAGGACTGTTTGTGCTGTAGAAATCTTCATTCTGCACTGGGGAAAAATGAGCTTGAGCAGGTTGCCAGCCAACTGCATGCCTTGTACTGATGAGGTAAATGAAATACACCACAAAAAAATCAAGAAGAGAAGTGGAGGTTCTCGTTTTGGGTGTGTTTTCATCCAGCCTTGTTGTAAATGTGGAGATTTTAGATGAATAAACTTCCCCAGTGAGGTGAAGTCTTCTATGGATAGACAGGGTTATGCCAGAATTCTGCCTTTTAATGGCGTTGATAAAGTGGAGCACAACAGTGATAGAAAAAATCCCACTATTGAGCAGTTGAGATGAGGAAGTGCTGAAAGATTCTGTCTCCATGTAAAACCACAGGGGAATTTTCAACGTTCAGTTACACAAGGAGCAATTTTCAGGGCCATTTCTCTTAAATCCATTTGCCTTGTCTGTGGATTTTTTTAAAATGCACAAAATCAGAATTGACAGCTGTTGTTCTATCAAATCAACTACTGACTGTCTGTGATTATGTTCTAGAGACTGAATATCAGTTATGTTTGATCTTTATCCTCACTAATACAAGAGTTGTTGATTCCTGAGTTTGACCTCCAATATTGTTGAGAGGAACCTGGAGGATTCTGCATGAAGCCTTTTCTCAGAGCTAAATTTACTTCGTGCTGCTCCACTGAATTGTGGAAGAGCAAGTAAACATTGATAATGGCTCTTTTGCATATTCCCTCCCTGTTCCTGCCTCACACACCTCCTTCAAGCATGCAGCAGAATGTGCTGGTCTGTACCAGCACCATCCCTCAGAACGCCTGTGCCAGTGTTTGGAGCGCGGTGTCTCCGAAATATTTCAGTTCCTATCAGCAGTGTCAGTGCTGGGCCACGGCAGGAGATCCTCCTACAGCTTCCACCAGGACTGACTTGGTGCAGCAGGGACTGATTTGTTTTGCGGAGCATTTCCTTAGCCTGGTGCCTTTGAAGGTCTCAGGGCCAGTGCAGGATAAGCAGAGATTTTTTCCTATCCAAAAATTCCCTTGATTTTTTTTATTCTGTTTTGAGGTGTGGAAGCTCTTTGAACTTGAACTTTTTCTCACTAGAGCTGAGTTACTGGAGAATCAAATTCATCTCCAGGAAAAGCCATGAATTATTTTGGTTCCAGTTTTTCCAGGATCTGTTCTGCTTATTTAGACCTTGAGCATACAAAGAGCAAAGTTAAAGGAGCTCCTCAGTGTCGTGGGATGGTCAAGGCATTTATCCAGTGGGATTTCGTCTCTTTCCAGTTCCAGTTCATGTTCATACTGGTGTAACATCGCATCCTGGTGTAAAATGAGCAGCTTGTTCTCCACCATGTTCTCTCCCTACCACTTTTTCATTGGTGTTGTAGCATTTTGGGTTATTCTTTCCCTTAAGAATGAACTTGGGAATAATTATTGCCTTTTAGCGTGGAGTTTCCTAGAAGCTTTTTTCTTGAAGAAACATTTACTTTAATTGTTGTGAGATTAATAGGCAGGGAAAGGAGATACAATAAGAGATAATGTGTTCATATTTATAAAATCTTTAGACAGGCTTCAGTGAGTTCTCTAATTAACCACAGGAAGACTTTATGGGTACTGCATAAATTAACATAGAAAATAAAAGCCTTGGTCGATTAGAATGCCTGAAACCAGGTTAGGTATTGTTGGTCTTGCAAACAAGGGTCACAAATGGTCAGGACAACCTAAAATGAGGGTCTGCTTCCCTTTTTCTTGTGTGAGCAAAATATCGGGTGGCTCACACTGATTTACAGTGATGTAAGAGGAAATCAGGTCTCCACTTCTTACAGACTTAAGAGAGTCCATTAAGTCTATTTTAGCTCAGTGAATTTGTTCTTTTCAAAGGTATTTTGAGTCAGAAAAAAACCCAGGAACTGCTCTTTAATGAAGGCAACCTGAGAAGTTTTGGAGACTGAATTACCACACTGTGTGTGCTGCCTTAAAGAACACTGAACCCTGCCATGGGTGCTGTTCACACCATTCCCTTACCCAAGGTGGGCCAGGGCAGGCTCAGGCTGGGGATCAGGGAAAGGTTCTTCCCCCAGAGGGTGCTGGGCACTGCCCAGGCTCCCCAGGGAATGGGCACGGCCCCGAGGCTGCCAGAGCTCCAGGAGCGTTTGGGCAGCGCTGCCAGGGATGGCCAGGGTGGGATTGTTGGGGGGTCTGGGCAGGGCCAGGGGCTGGGCTGGATGATCCCTGTGGGTCCCTCCCAGCTCAGGACATTGTATGATTCTATGAGATAGAGGTTTGTTGAATAACATGTATTGACCCCTTCCTCAAAATACTGTGTATAAAACATTAATCACAGTGATTTCCTTGACGGCTTCTTGTCCCCTGGAAAAGATGAAAACTCAAAACCCATCAAGAAGCTGATTTGTAGAGCAGTTCCTGAGCGCAGAACCTTGTAGTTGTGGTAGTTCCTGCATCAGTGTTCCTGGGAAGCTGCCAGATTGATGCTCAGCTTCTTGGGAGAATTAACAAAATGGCTGCGATAATCAAATGTCTCCAGACACTGCCCTCTCTGCCGGCCTTTGGGCGTGGAAAACAGCAAACCCCTCAGGAGGAAGCCCTGGGTCCTAGGAGAGGCAGGGAAGTATTGGAACAGCAGGACTGCGTCTGGATTTGGGTGTCATCTGCCCGTGGAACCAGATGATCTTTGGGGGTCCTTCTGACCCAAACCATTCCCCGATTGCTCACTTGTGTTTTGAGAGCAAATGTGAGCTGTGCCCCAAGAGAAACAGCCCTGAGCTGGCACCAAGGTCTAGGAATGCCAGAGCAGATGATATTTAAATGGCTTTGTGAGTGATTCCCTGTGCAGAGGAGATTTTCTCCTCAGTGCAGCTCTTCCTTTTGTTTGCTTGACTTCAACACAGGGGAAGGAAGAATTGAATCAGAGAAAGAGCCTTAGGGGTGGGATTTGTGTCACCACGGCTGCGTTCCCAGTGCCCCTGCCTGTGCTCTTCCATGTGCTCTTCCACAAGCAAATGGTGGCCTCCACTTTTAAGGAATCAGCTTCTGAAAAGCTTGTGTGTATCCATGTGGGAATACAGGGAAAAGGGAGTGCATTCTGCTGGGATCTACAAATGCTCCTCGAGTGTTCCAGACCAGGGCACTGGGATAGGTCTGGATTATTACAGGTTGTACAGACACTTCCCACTGCACAGAGTGGAGCCCTCCCAGATGCTTCTGAGAACATCATTTCTTCACTGTCAGGACGTGTAGATGAGAACTTTTAGTTCTCCATTCACAGTGAGTATTTTGAAGGTGCTTGTTACATGAGAACACTGGATTCAAACCTGTCCAAAAGAACTCCTTGTCCCAGCTGCTGCTACATTTAATACCCAGCATTTCCTTGGACCACAGGTTCAGAGAAAGGTGGACAAAGTTGCCAACAGGATGAAAATGTAATAAGCAACTTCTGGGAATTTTTTTCCATGTTTTCTGACTTTGAATCCCAATGGGTTTTTATTTCTCCTCTAATATTGTATTTCTTTGACCCCTTCTAAATGTGGATGTTCTAATTACCCACACAAAAGCTCAGTTCTCCTTTGGCTCTTACTGATTTCCTGCAGGTCACCAGCCCTGGCTCATAATTTCATGAGTCACTGCTGAATATGCACAAGTGTTGGGAGTTAGGACAGCCTGACCCTCAGCTTCAGCACGCCATCGTTCCATGCACTCTTTGGAGAGGTTATTTCACAGCAACCCTTCCCATCATAGGCCCCATGCAATTTTGTCATTATCTGGAATTATAAATGCATTTACTGCGGAGGAACAGCAACCAGCAGTGTGTCTGTACCTCTCACTGCCCTGCCAGTCTTCCTCTTCCCAGATTTGCTCCTGGAAAGCTGCAGGTGGAGCTGATGCAGAGTCAAAACCTTTCACAGGATCTGGGAAAAGGAGGGGTTGGATTGAAATTACTCTTCAAATGTGATCAGACTGCTCTGGAAGATTGTTCTGGTACAAGTATTAATCTGTATTAGCATTAATGATATTATTAATGAGGGGACAGCAAGAAGCTTATAACCTTATCTCTACCACATAGGGCTCCAGATAAGAGGATGTAAATCTTGCTGAATGACCACTTATCCTCTTCCATAATCCATAGCTTCCACTAGAAGCTTCTCACTTCATTTCCAAACACTGAAAACCCTGCTTCAGAGATGCTCTTGGTTATTTAGGGACACAGAGTTATTTTAGACACGTTTGAATCCTGTGCCCTGGTCAAAGGACTGGCTGACCTCAGACTGTGTAATTTCTCTTTTGTTTGTTTATGGCAACCAATTCCCAAAGGCAAAGCCATTGTTTAGATTATTTTGCTGAGTAAGTCCAGAGCCACGGAACCAAGCTGATAAATAAAAGCAGCTGTATATATTTAGTATATTCCTCTAAGCTCCCAGTGCAATGGATTCACCTGCTGAGCAGCAATTGAAAGAGTTTCCAACCTGTGATCCTGGAGGGATGAGCAGTGTGTGCACCGAGGGTGACAGTGAATTGGGTATTGCCCTCCAAGAGCAGTTTCAATTAAGTCTTTGAAAACAATCTATTTTTCCGGTGCTTTTCAGACTGAAGCACTCTTCTCTACAAAATTCATTACAGAAAACTGGGTGATTTTCCCTGCTCTGGAATGCAGCCTCTTCTGGAGAGCAGTGTGGTTTGAATTACTGAGTGGCACTTTGAAGAGCAGGTGAACAAAATGGTTTTAACTCGAAATGCAGGAGGAGGGAAGGCCAAATAATCCCTTAGGATTTAATCCTGTGAGGGGCAAAAGGAAATTCTTCAAAGTCAGCCAAGACTTCTTTGCTTGTTTGTGACCTGCAAGGCCAGGAGGGACCTTTAGATCACGGAGGGTTTTCGGTGTGTGACAGAGCTCGGGATGTGCAGGGGTGTGCCAGGTGGAGCTCACTGGCCAAGCCTGGCTCCAGCCAGGGAATATCCAGCACCAAATGAGTTGAGATGTGCAGTGGGGTGCCAGGTGGAGCTCACTGGCCAAGCCTGACTCCAACCAGGGAATATCCAGCACCAAATGAGTTGGGATGTGCAGGTGGGGAGTGTGCGAAGCCATGGCCGAGGCACAGCTGGTGGCTCTCATTCCCCAGTGGGATATTTGCTGTGCAAAGCTGGATCCCGGTTTTCCTGCTGTTCCCAGAGCAGTTTGCTGGGATCACTCTGTAGTCACTGTGAATCCTGGGAAAAGCCAGTGCCACCAGGGTATGGATGGCCTGGGGGGCTTGTTAATCCCTTCTGCACTGGGATGGGAACAGAGCTGGGAGTGCTGGTTGGAATTTAGCTGAGACCTCATTTTACTCCACATTTTATGAGCTTACAACCTTAACAAATCTGTAGGAGCCATTTACTGTCAGAAAGATAAAACTCCCATTTGTAGACTTAATATTTCAAAAGATTCCCTTTTTTTGGTCCCCTTTGCTACCTTTTTATAGCTCATAAAGAGTGATTTGGTTTTCCTGCTTTGTTTCTGTTGTAGTTTATGAACCTGCCAGCTAATAAAATTTCAGGAAAATCTAATTCCATTGAAAAGTTCAATTCAATTTTTTTTAATAGGAATTTTATTTGAACACCCTTGTTTTAACATAGCTGCCAGCAACATGAGCAGTTTTAGGTTTTGCTGGAGAACACATTTCATTTCTCATTCCAAAGATGTACTGGATTTTAATAATTTCCAAGGGCAGGAGTGGATGCTGAAATGACAAACTGCAGTTGCCTGCACAAAAGCCTCCAGGCACCCTCACAAAAGCATTGCCAGCAAGATGATTGCAAGCAAGGACATTGTGCCTTGGAAGTACTGTGGGAATGAAGGCAAAGACTGGAATTCCCTTGCACCCATTCCATTCTTGCTCAGTGGACAGCAGGCTTCTGAGCTTATGGATTAAAGGTATTTCATCTGTGCACAAAAACTCATAAAAACCAGGAATCCCCTGACCCATCTCAACAGTGCTGGCATTTTGGGAATCCTGAGAAAGGCCAGGATCGTTGCCTTTGGTGGAATTTTGAAATATTCTTTTACACAGCAGTTGGCTCTTGGATCCCTCTTAGCCATGGTCTTGCTGCAGCAAGAAATGTTTATAAATGACCAAAATCTGTTCCAATACTAAAAAGCAAGAAGATAGATCTGAGAGAAATCATTTTTAAAGGAGGAACTTCCAGAAAGGTGGCATGTCCTGATCAATAATGTTATACATAGAGCTGAGTGAATTTATCCCAGTCTGAACTGACTTCTTAATTCCAGCTGGAAATTCAAGGAGGAATTGTCAACATCTGTGCCAGGAGCCGTGGGGAAGAGACCAACCCGAGATCCCAGGGTTCTTTTAATGCCTTCAAACCTTTCCATTAGCACTCAAACGAGTCTGGCAGAAAGGGAGTTGGATTTCAGCGTTTCTCAGGGCTCCCAGCTCTGTTACTGTGATTCCTCAGCTGTTTCAATGAAGTGGGCCCAGTTACTGTGTGGCAGGGTTTGAGTCTGTCTTGTCAGAGGCAGAGTTCAGCTGCAGTGTGACAAAGGGACTCTCTGTCCCTTTGGAAGTGCGTTGAAGTGGCTGGGATGAAACCTTACACTTTTCCCTAAAAAAGTCCAATTCTCTAGATGGATTTTCAAGCCTAAAAACTTCAAGATTTTCATGTCTTCTGGAAAAATGCAGCACATTTTTATTTGCCTTCTGCAAGTCTTTAAAGGACTTTTTGCTCTGCAGATATAATCTAACACAAAACAAGCCTTCCCCTCCACAGGCTCTTTCATGTAAAAAACTACAAAAGTCTGAGCAATTTAATAAATCCATACCCATAATCCATAACTTTTCCAGAGCTATGGTAATTCTTCTGTCCTGTGAAGATGAGTGCCTCACTTTACAAGTAGTGTCTACTCTGAATTGATCAAAGTTGATCTTTTACTGATTTTTAAAGTTTCTACACATTTTCTCAGCCCTGTAAGACACATGAAACAATGATGATGCACTAAAATGATTTTGCAAATGTATACACATTCTTATCTGTGTGGCAAACAAAAATATTGAAATATGAAGTGTCATTATAACATTTCCAATCGTTCTGTGAGCAAATTATGTTCACCAGCAAATGTAAATATTGAAGCTGTGTTAAAATTTCATTGACTCTCTTTGCAATCCCTTTCATCCCTCATTAAAATGGAGCCTTAACAAGCATTCTTTGCAGGCATATGTGACAAACTTCTCCTGGGAAGTGGTTTTCTTTCAACTTCACACTAGAAATGTTTCATATGGTGCTTCCTGTCACTTTTGAGGATGTAGATTTTAAAATAAAAGTACAATCAATACTAGTTCTTCCTTTTTTGGGAGTTTTTCTTTATCTGGCGTATATCTTATGCTCATTTCCTCTGAGGTATAGAATCATTCTGGAGATAAGAAATTTTCCTTTATGGCAAAAATTTGAGTTTAGAGCTTTTATTTCTGTATATAAGAACTGGTTTTGCCAGCCTGATACCAATTGTCTTCTTGCAGGATCACTTCCCTCATTTCATCCTGCTGTGACTTCACAATCCCATCTGATGGTGGGGACAGGAATTAACCAGCTGCAAAAATTCTGAAAGCTGGGTTTGTCCCTGTTCCAAAGACCACCTGGGCCACGAGTCGTGGTCTAGGCCTGCCCTGATCTCCTAAACTTTTCTGTGCCTGTTCTTTTTTAGAAGAGAATCTTTTGCTATCAGTAATAACAGAAATGTGCCTGATCCCTCCTGAGCAACAGCAAAGACCGATCCCAACCCAAGTGGAGTAACTGGGAATGGTGAGGCAGATTCTGAAGTGTGGGAATATAAACCCCAGCAAATGCAGCCTATGCAGGGTTTCTTCCCAGATTTCAGGCTTCCACTGAAGAGTCTTTAAAAACAAAAGGAGGGTCATGAATCCATCTCGGGATTTACGCTGTCTTTTATTGTCATTTTTCATTTTTTTTGAGATAACTCATGCTGTGCTCACAGAATGTTTTGCAGCCTTTGTCTGCCTTTAAAGAAAATTGAATGTGCTTCCCTACATTGTCATTTGGTTCAAATATCCTAAATTTCCCGGTCCCCAAATACAGTGGGGAACTAAAATAATGAAAACCTAGAAAGCCAGGCCGTGGTCTGATGGTCTGCTTTGGTTTGCTGCCTTTGTGGGAGCTGTTTGTGGATTTGCCTCCAGATGAAGACCCCTCTTGCGCATCCCCGTTTGGGGCACTTTGCATGGAAACAGGAAAGGAGGGAATTTTCTGAAGGACACATTGTGCACCGAATGGGAGGGAATCGAGCAATGTGCACTAATCCAGTGGTGGGTGTCAGGGGGACTTCACTAAATCCTGAATGTGGCAGAATTTATTGGTGTCACAGCACCGAGATCCTGCTGCCCTTGCATGGATTTTCCAGCTCCGAGGAGGACTTTCCCTTTTCAGGTCTTTTCCCATTGTATCAGGCTGGAGTAGGGCAGCATGAACAGGGTGTGCAGACTCTGTTCCACTTCTTTTTACTCACAAACTGCTCAGTGAGTAGTTTGTGTTTAAGCCCATTAAAATATTGCTCTTTACTGAATGGGGTTAAACCAGAAAAACAGACAGGTGTTAGTCTGGCTGAGATAAAGGACTCCCTGACACCTGGGTACTAAATGAACTCTCAATAAATAGATTATTGGTAATTGTACCACCCTTGGGATAATGTTGGGAGGAGGGCATTACTCAGCACGATTTAGGGCAGTATTACATTACATTTTTTCTTTAGAGAGCTGCGATCTGCTCGAGCCCAGAGAAAATTTCTGCCCGTATTTTGAACAGGTCAAATTTGTTCTTGGGTACATCTGGAATCTGCTTTTCTCTTTGTCAGCTGAGAATTTTCTTTCTCCCCTTGACTGGGATGAATGTTGGCTCTCAGAGACACAGAGCTGCGAGGTCAGTGCTTCTCTGTGGCTCTCTAAGGAGATTTGATGCAGAACCTGGCCCCAGTAAGATGCAGATCTGTACTCCCAGAGCAGAGAGAAGCAATGCACCGTGGCCAGCTCCACAACATCACTTGAAGAACAGCACCTTTTTTCTCCTCAGTTCCTGCCTTTTCCTTCCTGGATGGCAATAATGGTCCAAATGCAAAGAAGAAGAAGACAGCCTCACTTTCCTTGGCAATCTGTTGGCACATCCCATTTATGACAACATCCTGAAGGCATCTGGGATCTCACAGATTCAAGGATTAACATCAAGGCCAAAGAGTGTTTCATCAGCACGGGAAAATCTCATTCAGCAGAGGAGGGATGCTGAGTCAATAGGTCTCAGTGTCTGAGCTGGCCATGAGTCATCCTGACAGAGGAGGAATTGCTGCTGTAACCTCCAGTGCAGTTTGGATTCAGAAACAATCCATCACCCAGGCAAGGAGTCGTTTGTGACGGCCACATTTGGATCCAGCTCTTTCAGTGCTTGGGGAGATGAGGGTTTGGCTCCGCTCCACCCTCCTGTCCTTCTTTCATGGGGCTGTAAAGTGGTGTCACACTTTCACCTTGATGTTGTGTCAGGAGTGGGGTTTGGTGCTTGTTTCAGAGGCTTTGGGGAAAGAAAGGAATGCAATCCTGTCCATCCCAGATGTTTCAGCAGACAAGATTAAGGAACCCATTACCTTGATCCCCCACACTGCTGATCCTCACCCCCTTCCACCTGCTCTCCTTGCCTTACACCGCTTGTCTCTGTGGTTCTGCTCCCTGCTAAGATGGCTTGTGACATTCTAGCTTGGGGCGTAAACAGTGCAAGGCTGGCTTTGAAAAATATACATGAATAAAAGGTCAAAACTCTCCCAGAAAATAATAAAGTTCTTGGTTGGTTGTTGGTTTGGTTTTTTCTTCTGTTGTTGTTTTGGTTTGTTTTTTTTTTAATGCATAGTTATGAAAAACAAATTAACCTTTGGGATTCTGAGGAATTCACTGCGACAATGGTCCAGTTTAAAAATAACAACTGCTGCTCCAAGATGGGTGTCCAGAGATGCCAGGTTTGTTCTGTTGGCCTTGAGGATCACTGAGTGTGTAGTCCTAGTTTTAAAAAGTCATGCTAATCTTACTCCTCCTGGAAGGGCAGAAGGCACGGCCCTACATGTGCGAGTTCCAGGGATGAGTTTTCTTTAGTGGCAAAACAAGGACTTCATTATGCTCCTGGTCTTTTTGATCCTGCCTGCTGTCAGGCTTGAATTTTTCTTTAACAATGTTACAGGGGAAGAAAGAAAGACAAGAGGGAAAAGCCAGAAATCACAAAGTTTTCACAGTAACAACTGTGAGCAAAAAAAATCGTGGTAAAAGGAGGAACACTCATCATGCCTGACTCAGACAAGGATCAGTGCATTACTGACACGTGCTTGGGTGTCTTTCCCCCACATGACATCAGAGAAAAAAATTCCTGCTTCATCTGCAAAGGAGAACACTCAGGTTTTAAAAAACCTTCCATAATGATTTCAGAAATTTGATTTGATTTTAGAGACTTGACTTTCCAGAGGATCGTGGCATTATGAATCTTTTCCCTGAAAGACACTCAGGAAGTGGACAGTTCACAATTAATAGGGTGGATATGATTAGCTAATGTCTAATATCACTATTTAGGTGTGATAAATGCGTCAATTCTGCCATGAGAGAACACTGAGCGCTGTTTGTTGTCTGACAAGTGAAGCAGAGGAGCAGGAAGCAAAAACAAAAGGCAAAAGAGTATCTATGAAGCTGTGAGATAAAATTGCCTGGGAGTTTTCCTAGAAAAGCCAACTTAGGCTTGTCTTCACACACGAAGAATGTCATTTGTTTTGTTTCGCTTATGTGAGATCGGTGTTGCCACATCTTTTGTCTGGATGCAGACAAAAAAGTCATTCATTATTAGCAGACTCCACTTTCCACGATTCCCAGAGCTCTGAGAGGCTCCAGGTGAGTCACCAGCCCCATCTCTACTTTTTGGAAAGGCCAGGCCTGTGTGGCTTGGGGGTTATCCTGGTGATTTCACTGCATGCTGGCATGAAACAGTGACTCAGACTTGGCTGGAAGGGACCTCAGGAGGTCTGAACTCGACCCTCCTGCACAGAGCAGGGTCTGGCCTTGCAGTCAGCCCCAAAATGTGTCACAGAGAGGGTTTAGTCCTTCTCAAGTGCAGGGTTTGACCTCAGTGGATGTCAAAAGGTTCCTAATGTCACTCTTGATATTTGAAAGAGTATTTTTGCCTTTGTTTGGGTGGGTCAGATCACTCTGAGTGAAATCACTGAACTGACTAAACCACCTGCGGAGCTGCAGTTTGCCCTAAAACTATGCCAGAGGTGGGCTTAACCCTGTAGTATCCTTACCATGGATTTAGCCAAGAGCACCCTGTGGACATCTATTCCCATCCTTTCCCACACTGGGTTTACAAACATTACTCCTTTTTCACAGAGTGTTGTAGGTTCTCACGGCAACCAAAGCTCCTTCTGTGTGCTCATGGGCCTGGGAAGAGCTGACAGAAAAACTCCATCTCTTTATCTCCTCTGTGGTCAGCTCACACTCTGAAGAAAAACCTCTGGACTCAGGAGGTGAACAGCTTAAAGCTCAGAGGAAATATTTCTTCTTTACTGGGTGTTGTTTGTGCTCACTGAAGAAGAGGCTGGAATCAGCCCCAGGGATTCTGTGTGGATCACGTACTCAGGGTGAGCATCATGAGTGACAAACTCTTAGGAAGAATATGGGAGGCTCTCCTAATTTATTTCATTATCCTGACATTTGGCATTTGATGTTATGACAGCTTCAGTCCTGTTACTTCCTGGGAGCCACAGCCCTCTCTGAAAGGCTCCTTGAGGAAATCTGGACCAGGAGTGTTTAGAAGGCACGTTACTCTGCCCTTGTGGTTGGTGCAGACGTGGAGTAAAGTCCTCAGTGCCTGCAGAGAGGAGAGGAACAGACAGGTCTCACTTTGTGCCTCAGTGCACACGGAGAGAGGTGAAGAGAACTGCCACAGCTGTGATTCCCTGAGTTCTGCTTCCCGAGCCCCTGGAGGAGTTCAGACAGAGCAGTTTCTCCTCTCGGCGTTTGAATGAATCCCATCAGGCTGTAGGAACCAGTGCCACTCAGAACTGAGTGCGCTGACAAAAGAATGGATAATTTATGGCCCTTGCAGGGCTTCTCCCACTCTCCACACAGAGCCAGCTCATCCCAGTGCAGGCAGCAGGGGACATTCCGTGTGCCACCAAAACTGGCCGTGGAATGTGTGCTGGGGGCCTCTGGAAGCTGTGGGATACTGGAAGTTTCTGACACAACGTTATCATCTACTGCTTGTGGCCTCAGTGTGTCCACAGCCCTGAGAATGAACAGCATTTTCTACTCCTTCTAAACCTTTGCACTTTATAAACCCTCTCAAGTTAAGGCTGATTAAGGGAGGAAGGAAAAAGGACCTGACTGGAAATCAGCTGGATTCCCTTCTCAGCTTTCTAATGTCACCACCACCAAATCTGGTTATCTTAATCCTAAATCTTTCTTTTGCTAGTTCCTATTTTCTCCTGGGATTCTTATCACCCAAAGCCACCAAGCTTCGATAATTTAGGCTGAGATTTTCTGATCTGGCCTCTCTACGTGCTGCTGCTGTAAAAACAAAAATCTTTTCCATCCCATCCAGCAAAAGTAAGGGATTGAGAAGTTACATCCCCTGGCCGAGACCTAAGAGCAAAGCTTCCATTTCTGCATTCCCAATGTTGTCCATTTTCCCCAAATTCCTTTCCGAGCCTTGCCGTAACAAGGTCCCTTCCACAAGTGTATAACTCACATTTAGTGCTAAAAGCAAATCGGAGTTAATTTTGTATATTTTGCTTCCCCTCTTTAAAGCGCCGGTTTGCGCGGGCAGGCGGCTCCGCAGCGCGGCGCTGCCGGTGACTCATGCCTTACATAAGGAACTAAAACATTCTTTAGTTTACAGAGAAGAATGTTCCTGCTCATTATGGGGATGAAAGGAGATTGCTGCATTTCAAATGACATGTATAATTTAGACACTTATTTCTAGGACTGTTTGGAACAGGGAATGAAGAGAAACTAAAATGTTTGAAGTGACTTGAGTGCTTCATGGTTTTTAATGTGACTGGCAAAATACACAGCCCGATAACTTTTAAGGCTGCTAATGGAAGAATGGCTCTGAAACTCTGAAACACTTCTTTGTTTTCTTTCCTAATACCAGTATTTATTTTAAGCCATGAGTAGAAACTGGTATTTGTCAGCTTGCAAAAAAAAAAATCGGATTTTTTTTCTGCTGGTAGTTACCTGCTGTGCCACCAAAGTGGAAAGAGGAATGGGAAGTGGAACTCCAGAAAAACAGCCAGCTGGTGAGGAAAATGGCAGCAGGTCTGCTGCACTTGGATGGAGCTGGGAGATTTTTTCCCTTGGCACTCTGAATGTTAAACCTTCACTACAAAAGGAGAGCATGGAATATTCTGTATTTCAGCAAGGCAGAGTTTATTCAAATAGGAATTCAACAGCATCATCATGGTATTGGGAAGTATTTATTTAATTGTGTTCATTTGAGAATATTATGGCAAGCCAAATCCAACACAATTTCTGGAATTTTGAGGCTGAACAAGCCCCACATGCCCTCATGCTCTGCAGATTATCTTCACAGACTAATGTACTTGCATGCTTTGGTGACCATGGGCTGTCTTTAGAAGGCAGAATTGTGATTCTCTCTTCTCTCTCAGCCCCATTTATTGAGATATTTTAGAAGTAACCAGACATGATGTCTGTGTTTCATGGGCTGTTCTTGGCAGCAGCTGCTTTGGTGCATTTCTCCAGCAAATTGCCCATTTTTTTTGGAGGTCTGTGAATCTTTTAAGCAAACGCAGTGGGCAGTTCCCTCTGAGCAGGGAGAGTGTGGCAGCCTCTGTCCTGACTTTGGAACCCCCTGTAGAAATTTGGATGAGATCTATGCCTTGTAAAAATCTCTCAAAACTGTTGCATTATTTATTTTTATTCTGCTCCAAGGACAATGCTTTTCAAACCAAGAGATGACACAAAGGAGCCCTGGGCTGTATAAATATAGAATCTTTTTATTTTTTTGGTTAATAGATACAGTACAATTTTTGACTACATATGAAAGCGTTGTTTTCAGTGCATACATTCTTCAGACAGACAGGAACATGGCAGACAAACATTCCTTGGTGGTTTGAACATGGCACTCGGTTTATTTCTGTAAGTCCCAAGTTCCTGGCTTTTCCCAGTTTTCCTTAGTTTATTTCTGTAGGTCCCAAGTTACTGTTTTTTCCCAGTTTTCAGTGGCTGGTTTGACAACTCAAGGTCTAAGGAAAAATGGATTGAGTACTACCAGGAGAACAGGACACTGCTCAGTGCATCCCACGCTGTTCTCCCTGTAACCCTTGTGGTCCCAACTGACCCAGGCCGAGTTTTCCATTCTAAGTTCCCAAAATAGGGAAATAACAATGTCAAACAAACCACCCAGTGCATGGGCTCAACACTCCCACAGTCCCCCCTACACTGCCTGACTCCTGAGAGGGTCAAATCCCAAACTCCTCCCTGAATTTCATTTGTGCAAGATGGTGCTGGTGCCATGACTTTGGCAAAATTCTTTCTGTTCTTTTGTGGTGTAGTAAAAACCCAGGAAAATGGATCCCAGCATTTGGCCATTACATTTTCAGGGAGGGAGAAAAGAATTATTGCTACCCTTTGTGGTTTTTATTTACTGTATGATAAGAAAAACACTGCAGGCTGATCTGTGAGTATGATACTGATCCTGAGCAACTCCTGCGTTCAGGGAAACCTGATAATGCTTATCTTGCTCTGTAGCTTTTTGCTTGCAAACAGTTCCTGGTGTGTCCACTTGGTGCTGGTGGGATTTAGGGATCCTGGAGCCCAGCCCACATCCCCAGAGCTGGGATAGGCCAGATGGAATCTGCAAAGTGAGACAAGACGTGAAGGATCAGTGAGGGGATAAATCATGAACTGTTGCCTGGCCAGTTGCAGGCTTACCTGGCAGCTGGCACTCCTGCAGTGCACAGGAGAGTAAATCCAGTGAGAGAAACACCTGGATACTCTGGGCTGTGCTGGGCATTTGCCAAGCAGGTGACTGGAGGGAGGGTTTGTGTCAGTGGGATGTCAAGCAGAGCAGCTGAGGTCTGCAGGAGCCCTCAATGTGTTCCCTTTCAGCAGTCAGGGGTTTGTTTGACACCGTTACTCAGACTCTGAGTTTTACCTGACTTCCTTGAAATCCCAAGCAGATACTGTGGGCTCAGCAGCCTGCTTGGGACCCCCTTCTTGTGAGGATAACTTGGGAGAACCTTACAGAAACCTCATTGTTTGAGGAAAGGACTCTGGGAAAGATCAGATTCACGCAGTCACCAGCCTTCATTTTGCTCCAGATACCAATATTGAAAAATCAGTAGATGAAAAAGCTTCTCCCATTCAGGGCAGGACACAAAGAGACTTCCGGACAAACTAATATAAACTAGTTCTCCATGGCTATATAGTGAGGATTTAATGTGAAATAGCTCGCTTTAGGTTATCTAGTTCAGCCCCTGCAAGCACAGGATAAACAGCAGTCAAATGATCCTATACCCGATCTTAAGGAAAAGGCAGAGCAAAGCAATCCAAAGGGACTGGCAGGGCAAATATCAAGAAATAGCTGAAAAGTAGAGAAAAGAGGAGACAGGAGATTGTTACAAACACCAGCCTGAACATGCAGGTGAAGGCACTTGGACACCTAAGTGGGAGGTGATTGCTGGAGAGGAGACAACACGAGAGCTCTGAGCTCCTCTGCCCCGATTCTCTGGGCTTCCAAGAGCACAAAACCAGCAGGAGTGAGCACCATCAAAGGAAACAAAGGAACATGTTCATACAGATCCCACTGAGCTCAGGTTAGAGAAAGCAGCTGGCAGACAGGAGTCGAGTAAGAATCCCTGAGAAGTCTGAAAAAATAATAAACATCACATCATTTAAACAATTTACCCCTTCTGATCCTCCAGTCAATCCACCAGCCTCCAATTAAAACCCAGGCAGTGGAAATCCCTCACCTTTAACATGAGCCGCACATGGTGACACTTCCAGGAATGAGACAGACCTGCCACATTCCTCCAGATTCCTGTTTCCTAACTGAAACTAAATAACGTGGAGAATAAGTGCGAGGCAGAGACACTCACAGCCAAGAGAGCTGCTGTGCCATGGCACTAGTGGGGCACTGTAAACTGGAGCCTGGCCTGCAAGCATTAGTGAAATGTTTAGTACAATACTTAACTCTGTTACATCTGGGTATCTCTTTCTCCTTGGGCTAAAATGTTACAAATTTTACCATATAAATGAATCACTATATTTGTTGCTACAGGGTACACTATATACATGGTTGGAAGAAGATAACAATAATTAAATTAAGGGAGGTGAGAGAATGACAAACAAAATATTAGTAAATAAAATAGAAGACAATATGTTCAATAATACTTTTCAGGCAATACTTTTGCTTGTTACATTTACTATAAGGAGGAAAATACCTTCCACTCAAAATAAACATTGGAAACAGCTGCCCAAACATCAGTCAGTCCCTTCCATCGCTGGACACTCGGATCTGCTCAGGACGTTCTCGATTCTGCCACTGCAGAGGAGCCCTCAGTTTTGGGGGCTGTCAGTGCAACCAGGGGTTTAAACATCTCGAGCACTGGAGCTTGTGCCCTGTTTCACCATCTCAGGTGGCACAGAAAGGCTGATGGTTGTTGCTGAGAGCCAAGGGGGCCCTGGCTCCCCACAGTCCGCTGGGCGCCGCTCCCCAAACGCGCTCCTCGGAGAAACCCCTGCAGCTCATCCTTCAGAGAGGGGGAGGCCACGTGCTCAGCTCACCCAGCAGAGTTTCCCATTCTTCCTCAAAACACAGAGCACACGTGCAGGTTTTGTTCCTACATTTCCAAGTTCATAACTGAGGGTTTCTCAGCGCCGTTTTCTCATCCCCCAGCTCAAGGTGCAGTAACAAACATCTCCAACTGAGGCCATCAACAGCACAGCCACACACGCTGTCTGCACCTTCTTTTCCTTTGCCTCATCAATAATTTATTTCCACAAGAACTGATTGATTACTTGATCAGAGCTATAGATAGCTAATAAGTGTTTGATGAAAAACCGATCCAGTGAGCTTTCTGGGGCTCACCAGAATTCTTTCCCAGTAGTTTCTTCTCTTCTGTGACCAGCTCTACATAACACATAGGTATTAAAATACAAAGCAGTGCAAAATGACCATAAAGCAACTACAGCCCACACCTATCTACAGGTGCACTACGAGCAGGGGGCTCTGGAGGGACTGCAGGTGATTAATAAGCGACTCTGAAGTCAAGGAGGAGGAGCAGTGCACTTCCCCAGAGCCCATCCTTCAGATGCTTGAGCGTTCACAGTTAACGTGGTGTGGGGTTTGGAGATTTGTTTTCCCCTTTGATAATACCTGAGGCTTGTTTGTGATTCCTTCAGCATAGCCCACTGCAAGCACTCATCCAGAAAAGCTTCCTTCGCTGCTGCGAGGGTGTGCAGCTGTCTTTGCCAAGGTAACATCATCATTCTGCAAGGGTTGGATTTCATCCCCCTTTAGTCTGAACTGTGAAGAAAAATTCTTTTTCCGCTGAAGAAGTCAAATCAAGGAAGAAAAGGAAAGGGTGGTGCAGAGCTTGGAGGAAACTGCACAGGGAACCACTTATAGATCAGTTTGTAACTCAGGAGGTTACAGCCCTCGCTGCCAGTGAACATCTTGCTCATCCTGGCTTTTTCTACTTGCAAGTGGAGACCTTTCCCTTCCTAAATTTTTAAAGCCAACTCTGATTGTTACAGAGCACATGAAAGGCTCAGGATTATTTGCTGATTTTTGAGGCTGCTGTGATGATGCACAGGGCACACAGGGCACCTGGGCACGCTTGTAACAGTCCCTGCCACACACAGCTTTGGGGCAGGGTCAAACCCACTGTGAATCCCTCACATGCGAGAATTTGTGATCCTTTCAGTCCTGCTGCAACAAAAGCTTTGAATCACCCTGAACCCAGGAAGGGCTTTGCACATGATACCAGTATTTACCTTGGCAAGACAGTCAGAGATAAATGTGTGTCACATGGGCTTGCAGCTTAGCACGGGCGAGTATCCCCAGGGTCAAACCCTTGAGCACCCGCCACAGAATCCAGAGGAAATGCTTTTTTTGTTTCGTGTGTTGTTTTAGTAAATAGCCTGTGTGCAGAAAGGAAACATAAAAATGCTGCTGCCCTGCTGGTGCCTCCCGGGTGTGTGTGAGTTTTTGTGTAACTCTCGTGCTGGCAATGAGAGTTTTCTGCACATTCGCACAAACGTGTGCATGTGAGCTGGGAAATTCTGTTTGAGTTGGGAAGGTTCTTATTTAAGGCAGTGATTTTGCCTTGCAACCATTACAGATGCATCTCCAGCAAGGTTCCCTATTGCATGTCTGCTGAATAAACTGCTGATTGAACAAGGGGAAAGCCCAGGGGATCAGACTGAACCCCACTGTGTGCCCTGCTGGCCCAAGAGAGCAGGCACACGAGTACTAGCAGCCTGCTCTGGGCCATGCCACCTTTAGGAGTGTATCCTCTGGGCAGTGGAAATTATTAAATCCAGACTGCAACCAAAGTATTGTGGATTTCACAATATTTCAGAAATATTTACAGGAGGCGAAATCTCAAGTTAAGAAGGATGTTTTGATTTCAGCTTTTCTCCAAGCCCAAAACATTCATGTGTATGGCTGTTGTTTTCAACAGATCCCTTCCAGCACTGGCATAACCAATCCCTGCAGGGTGTGTCAGGGCCAGGAGTTCGAGTTCCCAACCAGCTTGGCACGACCCTCATGGAGTGAAATGGAATGCAGGGACCTGTGGATCTGCCAGCGCCAATGAACAGCCCTGGCCAGGGGGAGGGAGCAGCAGCAGTTCGGGGTTACAGCTCCTGCTGTGACTCTGATAGATGGAATGTTATTAACTCACTGCAGATCTTGCAATAGGCCTTGAAAGAGAAGAGAGAAGATGCTCTGAAATTGTTTCTAATCACATCCGAGATGTGCCAGAAGAAACAGGTGAAGCATTATCCTGGCAGAATTCCCTTCCGTTCTACCCAGGCTCCCTGGAGGCACAGGAGAACCTGGCAAGGCTGAGGTGCAACCTGTGCTGGGGGCACTGGTTACACTGGGGGGGCCGAGTAGTGGATGACAGAGTTGTAATCCGGAGGAGGGCTGTGGCATTCCAGGTTGGGATCCATAGGGAGCAGGACAGAGTCTTCCAGGGTGAAGTCCAAGGTGTCCTCTTCTACCTGCACTGCTGGCTGGTACTTGACTGTCTCGTGGTCAGACAGGATGGATTCCTTGCTCCTGCTCACAGCTCTCCGCCTGTTGGGAACAAACATTGGGATGTATCCACCCTGGCTCCGCAATTAATGGGCAAAATGATTTCTTTAAAAAGTAAATATATAAAAATATCAATTTACCTCTATGGCACCCTGTAAGGCACTGAGATTTTACTGATTGGATGAAGGAACTGAGATAGATATTTTAAATAACTCTGTGTTTTAAAAGTGGATTTAGGAGTAATTCCAGGAGCTCTGCTGCCCTGTCCTTTCAGCTCACCACATTTCAGTGCACTACAGATCTCTTACTTGTAAAGGCACCTGTCCTATATATACAGCAATATCCTCCCTCATTGTTCTGACATAGGTCAGTAAAAATTGGACTTTTCTGAAAGCAGAACTGAAGGCTATGACTTTTCTTGGAGCATAATAAGGGATGAAATACTGAATAATCTCTGACAGACTCTAATTTAAAGCAATACTGAAAGCAAGAGTATGCATTGAACACGCTCAGGCAGTGCAGGGCAAAATCCCTTGTATATTCCCCAGCCCTTTAACATTCCCGAGCCAGGGGCTGGTGAAGGGCAGTGCTTTGCAGCATTCCAGCTGCTTTTATCTCCTGTTTTCCCTTGTTCCAGGTGATGGAGGCATGGGACAGATCTTCCATCACATGGAGCAGCCTCAGGGTTAAAAGCAGGAGAACCCTGAGAGGATTTGTATCACAAGGTGACCTTAAGGAACAGCACAAGGGCTGTGCAGCACTAAAAAGGTTCTTTCTGTCATAAACTGCCTTAAAAATAATGTTCTGTCAACCTTGGTTTCTGCCATCTGAGCAATTCATTGGAATTGGATAACTGAGGGGTGGTTCTCAAAAGCATCCCAGTGTGAGAGTGGCTTTGGAGCTGCTGCACTTTGCTCAGGAGCCTTTAACTGCAGCTCTTGGGAAGGAACCCCAGTCACAGACTCATCCTAGCACTGCTCAAGTCCCAGTTCAGAATGATTTGAATGTGCCTGGGGGAATTAAAAACCTGGCAGTGCCCAAGCACTTTGTGTGTGTATTTCATACATGTTTAAAGTAGTATAAAGTTACATTTTAATGACCCTAAACCAAATCTGAATAGTCAACAGTTCATCAAATAATTGTAGAATTCGTGACACTCATTTTATTGGCACTGCTGCAGTGCTTCCAGTCCCCAGCAGCTGCTCATGGGGTGCTTTAGGAAGAAAGCAGAGCCAGTTCCTGCTCCAGGGAACAAACCAACAGCCAGACACAGCAACTGGAGGGAGGGGAGCAAAAACCATGAATAGGAACCAGCAGATCGAGGACAGGAACTGTGTGTGCCGTGTTTTGTGGTGGTACAGCAGAGAGAGCAGCTTGGACGGTCACACACAGCTCCTTTCAGCTGTGAAAGGGTAAATCTGCCCTGCTGGGTTCTGCTGCTGGCACTTTACAAGTCGTGTTCTCTTGCCTCTGAATCTGGAACCTGTCAAAAGCGTCAGGTTTGCCACAGGCTGCAGATATTGTCACTGGCTGACAGAACCAGAAAAAAAAAAAAGAAAATCAAAATTTTTGCTGGTTCTGGGAAGATCCCAGGTGTTCAGAGCACTGGCTGGAGTAGACGCTGCTTTCTGCTCTGTGCACAGCCATAGGAACAGCCTGTAGGCTCCATCTGTGAATTATCCACCCCTGCAGTTCTCTGCTCTGGGGGAATGTGTGGTGATGTTCTGTACATCAGTCATGAAGCTCTTGTGCAGCCAAATTCAGCCATAACACACAGCTGCAGCTCTGCTCAGCTGCAGAGGGACAGGGGCTGTTTGATTTTAGGTGTGGTTTTAGTGTGCTAGGCTGGCTTTCTATGGCAGGTTTGCATCTCCAGCTCTGGGAAGTGAACCTGAGCTGGAAGAGCCAGCCCATCATGTCTTGCATGTCTAGGATGAGCTTGGGTTCTATGATTTGTGCAGAGTTCATAGAGCAAAGCTGCTGTTCTGTGCTTTCAGACCTGCACAAGGCATTGAAACCAAACCTGTGGAGCGGCAGAGCAGAAATCCTAAAATAAACAGTAACCCTGAGAACTTCAACAAAAAATGTAGCACCCTCTGCTTTCACAACTAAGTTTTTCCTCACTATCCAGAGAAAAACATGAGTGGAAACTCCTTATGTATCCTGTACCTCTGGCAGCTGTCCCTTCTCTACACACACAGCTTGTCTGCAGATAAACTCTTCCCTGACAGGAGCAATGGAACCTCAGCTTTGCCTCACTGTTTATTTATGTAATTCACTTTTTGTTGCTCAGTTCCATTGACTCGTGTCTGACAATTCCATGGATGCTCTGGCTTCCAATTTGCCAGGTATTAAAGCTGTCACTGGAGACAGGGAGAAGCTTGAAAGTATCTGTTGAACTTGGCCCCCAACCTGCATATCTCTGAGTTATTAGGGTTTGGTTTGGCCACACAATGGGAAATTTTCAGCCCCCTGTAGACTCCCAGCAAGTGTTCCTGTCGGGTTCCTGCCTGTGGGTCAGGAGATTGGGTATCTGGGAATAACTCTGGCTGTTGCTGAAATCAGGCTGGGCTTTGAAGGACTCCTAAATGCTGCCATCTCCTATCTGCTCCAAAGAGAGAAAGCTGATGAGTTAGGTCAGAAGGAAGTTGTGTCATTTGCTATCTAATGGCAGACCAAAATGCAATTAACTTCCAATGCTATTCCTTTCATCTAAATTCATTTCCCAATGAAAGCTCTCCAAGGGGCTTTGCATTTTTCCCTTTCATGGTTCTGTCACTGACACTGTGCCTGCTCTGCATGTGCAGATGCTGCTGCTGGGGATGAGGCTGCAGCATCCCTTCTCCATCTGCCCTTGGCATCTCAGAAGCTGCCCCAGCCCCTCAAGCTCAGCCTTGCCTGGGGCATGGTCAGTGCTTGGGGCTCCAGGGGACACCAAAAGCCCCTTGATGGCCTGGGCCACTTGGCCTGCCCTGTGTAAGGCAGAGACCTTCTCCCTGAGCCCCCCAATAAACACACTCTGACTGGAGCTGCTAGATTGGATTAACCACACAGCTCTGCAGTTCCACAAGTTCCTAATGGTTATGTAATGAAATAATTGCATTAAAAGCTGGCATTCCTTGGTGCAGTGCCTCTCCTGGGCTGGCACCGCACTGCCCATGAGGGGTTTCCTCACTGCTTTGCCTCTGCCTGAGCCCGCAGTGCTGTGGGAGAGGCTCAGTTTGGATAAATCTGCTCCGAGCTGGGACTGGCCCAGCCCAGGCTCCCTTGCCAGTGTTCCCACCACAGCCCAGCACTGAGGATCAGGGTGGGAATACCACCTGAATTCAGCTGGAATTCAGCTTTCCACTGACCCCAAATTGCCACATTTTGCAGTGACCACCGTGAGAACTCATTTGTCCTTGCACAAGGTGTCCTGTCTGGGGACACAGCCTGACTATGAAGTAATCTTCCACAAACTTTCCAGTTTTCTGAAGGTGCCAGAGTTGTTTAGAAGATACCACAGAGGACAATCCTGCAGTAGCTTGAAGGCCTGAGCGACCTACTGAGGCTTTTTCTTCCTACTGCACGATTTTGGAGGTAGAAAAATACTGAAAACATCAAAGAGCTGGGAAACCACTAGTGGAGCTGTTTATTTTATGTGAGAGGGAGCCAGTTTCTGTTAATCTAAATTTTGGGCTCAATGACTTGAAGAGGAGTGTGGAGAAAGAGGGATGGCTGCAGGAAAGTCACCCTGAGCAGGGAGGGATTCCAGCCCCAAGGGCAGCACTCACTCCAGAGCAGCTCCTACGGCTCTGCAATTAGAAACGCAAGTGTTTTGCCCTCAGTAGGAAAAACTAATAGACTTTTCTGTCCATGTAGGAAACCTGGCTGTGTTCAGAAGCTGTGTTTAGGGAAAGATGAGAAATTGGGCTGATTGCTGCCAAGCAGAGCAGTTTGTCTTATGACTACATCTCCTAATAACATGTAGGAGCTTCAGGGCTTTGTAGGAGCTTTCAAAGGTGTTTAATGAGGCTCAGAGGTTATTTTTTTATTTTAATTTTTCTGCAATTAAAGAAATAAAAGGGTTTTTTTTTTCCTTCTGGTAGCTATGACTGATTCACAGTTTGCTTTAATACATTTTCAACCAAGTGCTGTGCAGTAGGAATCTCATCCTGGGTTTCTCTCTGGCAGTTCCAGTGCATCAGCAGTCTGCTGGCATGGAGAACTTAAGGGGCTGGGCTGAGGAATTCGTTGTTTGGAAGCACTTTTAAATTTTAAAAGTGCAGGTAACAAAGTTTTCCCAGGCCAAAGCCACCCTCGTGTCCCCTCACATGTGTGGCCAGGCTGCTCAGCTGTCCCTGTGCAAAAGCAGTGGGATGGAAAACACAAATCCACAGCCTCTCAAAATTCCCCTTCTAGTCTTTGCTACTGTAAGCACAGAGCTTAATCCTTGAAAAAAAGTGGTTTACATAACTCCTGAGTAGCTACTCATTCCAAGTTCTAGTTTGGAGAGCTCAGATGAGGTCATAGTGCAAGGTGCTGCACGACACAACAATAAATGTATTTATTATCTTCTGAACTCCATTCTGCCCTGGAGCAAACATGTTTCCATGCCTCGTTTCTCTGAGAAGGTGCAAAAGGATTGCAGCCCGATCCTGGCTGTATTTTTGTTGTGCACTTTGTGTTTGGACACGAATGCCTGCTGTTCCTGAGCAAAATCCTGACTTGCCTTAGGCCCAGCTTGGCTTTGGCAAAGGCAGAGCCCTCAGTGATGGATGTGGATGCGGCACCCAGAGCCCAGAGTGGATCAGCTGAGCCTCAGCTGATCTCGTGGGCCTGGGCCAGAACCAGATCAGTGATTTCTGAGCAACTGAGGATAATTGGGTTTGGGGGGAGAAGGGGAAGGGCTGGGGGAGGACTACTGAGCAGATATCAAACCTTTTTGTCATCTTAAACAATAACTTGATTCTAGAGTCTCTGGGAGAATTTTAAAGCAGTGCTTGGCAGTAGCCTGATAATATTATGAGATGGAACCTGACACCAGAGTCATCCCATCATTAAATCCCTCTGTGCTCCCTGTGCTTCCCTGAATGCTGATTCC
The DNA here is from genome assembly GCA_013400235.1 of Oriolus oriolus. NCBI lineage: Eukaryota > Metazoa > Chordata > Aves > Passeriformes > Corvidae > Oriolus > Oriolus oriolus. The sequence continues at coordinate 476,944 of VXBT01008210.1, read as the reverse complement.
AGTGTTGTTATCCCGGTCAATCTTTCCGTCTCTCACTGCAGCTACTGCTGTGACTTTCTACTTCAGCAGCAGAAAATGCTCAGAACTCTCCTGCTCTGTTTTAGCAGCAGGAAATGCTCAGACTTGCTTAGTCCAGCCTAACAGCGAGCCCAGGCCCAGAGTATCAGATTCATCCTCACTAAACTCTTGACACTGACACTCCACGGTGTGTGCTGTTGGCAAATTTTAAACTCAACAGAGGAATGAATGCAGGATAAATAAACAGTGAGATTTTGGCAAAAATAATAAATGCAGCCACCCTGGTTTAGAAAACATGCTAAGCCTTTGAACAGTTTTGTTTTAGAAAAGAAGGACTTTGAAAAGGATCCAGGGTAAATGTTTTTGATAGAGAGAGATACACAATTAACAAGGGTGACTTTATCTCCCCTGTTAAACCTGCACTCCCTTCTGACCTCTCTAGATTATTCCACAGGCTTTGGAGCCTTGTTTGTCCACTTATCAGTGCAGGAGCACCCAGGGGTGTCCTGTCCTCAAACGAGAGGGCTTTGGGGGGCCCTGCACTGTTAAAGCTGCTCTTTGTGCCAGTGAGGGTCTGCAAGATTCCAAAAAAAAGGCAGCTGACAAAAAAGCTTTCTCAGCTGGACCTCAAGCACTCAGGGAAGGATGTGGCCAAGGAAAACCACGTCTCTGTCCGTGCCACGGGAGCCAGGGCCTGCGAACCAGGAGACAACAAGCACAGCTTGCTGCTGCCCTGCTGGCACAGCCTGGCAGGGTCTGCCTGGCACAGAAAGGCTCAGCAGTCCCGGGCTGGAGGGGATCCCCATGGAACTGCTGACTGCAAGTGGGGAGAGCCCAGACGGTGGGGCCAGGCACACACATTAGCCAAGGTTTTCTGGTTATGCGGCTGAAATTCAGAGTTCATCTCCTCTTAGCTTGCCTGGATATCCAGAGGTTTCCTTTTGGCATCAGAAACAAATTCAGTGACCCCCACAGAGCCTCACATTGACTCCCAGTGGGCCTGACAGCAGTTCAGAAGGTTTTCCTGGAAGTCTCTAAAGAACTGGCTGTTTTGGAATTTTTGTGTTTCTACATCTGGCTGGATGTTGACTTTTCAGATTTTCAGGAGAAAGCCTAGAAGGGGCAGAGAGGGAACCTTCCTGTGCCAACTCTTTATCCAAACAGCAGAAATGCAATAGAGAAAAGCTGTCAAGGGTGAGTGCCAGAAATCCTCAGAGGGATAAATCCCACCAGGGAGGCTGCTGTGTGTGTGTTGGATTTGTGTCAGTGTGACATCATGCAGGAAAGAGGTGAATCAGCCCAGGTAAGGCAGCACAGAAATGCAGCTCCTGACATTTGAGCTCCTGTTTTTCGAGCCACTTGGTCTCCATAGCGATGGATTGTGCTGGCAGGAAAGCTCTGGGTGTGTGCAGGGGATAAAACCATGGATCGGGATCTCTGCTAATCCCACCAGGTCCAGCCCTGGGACACTGCTACAGGGAAAATACTGCTGGGCAACAACATTCCTGAGGCCTCACTCCTATCCAGCACAGCCCATTTTAATGCTCCCTGTTAGTGTTGTCCACCTTTCCTTGTGGATCCTTCTCCCTTTTCCTCCTCTCCTGCCTTCAAACACCAGGGAATTGAGGCTTTTGAGGCCTGAAAAGACAAGGCAAGCCCTTTCCACCTGCTTTTCTCTCTGAGTGAGAGCCAACCCGTCCAAAACACTGCCACACTCTGACCATGCCCTCTCCTGGGAGCTTTCCCACAATATCCAGGAGGGCACCAGGCTTCCTCTCATCCTCCTGGTACAGGCACTGCTTTGCACAGCTTGGACTGCTCTTTACTGTGCACAAGCCTTTTAACTTTACTCACATCCCATGAGCTGCAAAGATGCCACTCCTCCTGTCTGAGTTAAATATACATACTGGTATGATTACAAATGTCAGCTTTTGGGTTAATAAATCAAGTTCTTCAAACTTTGTTCCATCACTAAGAGAGAACACTGGGGAGGCAATAAACAAACAGCTAAATTAGACCTGTATATTCTCATTTTTTCCTTCTATCATTTCCTGTTTGCAGAATCTGCTGCCCCTTGATCTTAAAACACATTACCAAGGTTTTCTGGTTATGGGGCTGAAATTCAGAGTTCATCTCCTCTTAGCTTGCCTGGATATCCAGAGGTTTCCTTTTGGCATCAGAAACAAAACCGCACATTTCAAAAGCATTTCTCTGAATGGAAGAACTGTCTGAAAAAGAAATCCCCCAAAGTACTCACGCCAGAGCCATGATCCCATAGGGCCAGGAACGGATTTCCAACCTCTTGGGGCTTTTTATCTCATCCGATGTCAGCACCATCCCACTGTCCGACTCCTGAGGAGCAAAAAGAAGGGAACATCAGGGATATCTGGAGCCTGTGTTGGGACTGCTGTAGGAACTACCAGTCATTCAGGATATTCTCTTATCAGGGCCTTGTGTTATCAATTTTTATCCAAATGTTCCCGATAATGCTGCTCTGGAGCCTGGGAATGTTTCCCTCGTTTTTATGACATTAAAGTTTTTGATCTGCATTTCCAAAGAGCACCCTTAAAATGAACATATCAAAAAATAATTTGACATTTTCAAATTTGAAACTGATATTAAGCATGACATATGGGCACCGTGTTCGTAGGAAAGCTGAGATATGAATAGACTGAGATTCATAAAGAATATATCCAATAATTCTGGCTGGGCTCCTCCGAGGAAAAGCTCCCTAAATACCTACTGGAAACACACAATTAGAAACACTGGGATTTGAAGGAAGTGGAAGTTCAGCAGCACTTTGTAAATGCAAATGCTTTGCAAAGATAGACGGCCCTGGCCTTTATGGATTTTTTTAATGAGCTGTCCAACAAAACTGTCTTGATTAAAGTTGGGGTTGTGCTTCTGCTGCACTTAAAGCTGAGTCTGGAGGTTGCAGTTAAATCAAACTTTGTGCTGAGTTTATACAAATACACAGATATCACACTCCTCATTTGAAGTAATTTAATAATATTAAATGGTCTGGGTTTTTTTTTTCTTTTGAAACATTTTGTAATGCTGGAAAGTTACACATCTGTGCATTTGTCAGAACCAAGACAGTAAAAGCCCTCAACGTAGAAGTGAAACTCTCCTTAGTCTTATTTTACCAGTCAAACTGATCAAGATACAAAAAATAATCTCATCAAACAATAAATAACAAGCAAAAGCCTTTTCAGACATGCTCTGGTCATCTATCAGCTGTTAATAAGATCAGTCTATAAACGAGTTTATAAAGTGAAATCCTGATTTAGTGAGGTCTGTCAAACCCTTGGTAAAACCCAGCTTGTCTCTGGTTTTTATCTTGACTGTCTCCCCTTCACACACGTGGCCTAGGAACAGTTTATCTGGGGGCTGCTCTGCATTTTGCTTACACCCCTCTGGTAAAAGAATCTCCACGGAGATTGCAGATAATTGCACAATGGCAGGAAGGTGTGCTGGAGCCCTTGGAGAGCTCTGGGCAGCTCTTTGAAATAATGACCCCGTGACTATTCAGGGTTGGAAATTAAGAAAACGTCAATAACCCAAGTGCACTTACTTTGTCCAAAAGCAGATCACACACTGATTCTGCTTTAAAAGATCCTTGCTGAAACATCACGTTTATTTCTGAGTTCTTGATGTATTATCATCCTTTTCTGAAACTTCTCCCCCCTCATGTAAAGGCTTATTTGAAAATGCCACGAAGAGGGAGCACTTAGGCAGGTAATGCTGGTGCTGGCAGCAATAATCTCTTACTGAGACTGGATCGATCTAGCAAATGTCTTTGTGTGATTCACAGGGACAGATTTTATCCTGCAAGAGGGAAGATGCAGGAACCAGGGAGATCTCTAAGCCTTCTAATCCCTGAGATGCACCGATAAAGAGGCAGCAATTCCACCTGGCAAAATGCAAGGCAATAATGGGCCTCAGTTTGTGCTCAGCAGAGAACAAATGAGAAATAGGCTGTGTTCGTCAAGGACACGAAATATTTGCAGGACAAGGTGGAGCTGGAGACTTGAGCCTTCCCAAGGGAGTTGCTCTGAGGAATGGCTCTGTCCAAGAGGAACTCTCAGCTGGAGCCTTTCCTTCAGCTGCTCCTCACCACCTGAGGCTTCTCCCCCTGTGTCAGGAGGATTCCTGAGGGACTCAGGCTTCCTCCCGAAACTTGGATCCACCTGGAGCATTTGTGCTTTGCAAAGGTCCCTCCTTAGGGACACAGAAGGTGCCACTGAGGCCACAGGTGGGACAGCACATGGAGCTGCAGCCAGGGGCTGCCTGAACCACAGAGGGAATTCAGGAGTTGTTCTTGCAGATTTTTTTAAATAAGAAAACCCAACCCGTAATTTCAGAGGAAGCCAACATGCAGAGCCCTCATTCTGTAACAAAACAAGCCTTTGTTTTCCCCTGGAGGGAAAATTAAACCCTTTAACACTCTCCCACTCTACAGTGGCATTAAACTAGCAATAAATACATTCACTTGCCGTGAGGAAAATCCAGGGTTAAAGTAATCTGTGTGAATCAAGACGAGGATCTTGAATCTTGGTCCTGTCTACCCAGAACTGAACACCTTCACCCCCACCAAGTGAGTGACTGTCTCAGCCAGCCAGAAGGTGTTCTGGACACATTTCCCTCTAAGAGCTTCATTTCAATGAGCTGCCACTTTCTTGTGGTGCAAAAATATCTTGAAATATGTAATATAAAGCCCCTTAGTCTGATCAAAGCCGGAGCAATCACATGTGAGCTTCTATTTAAATAATTTGTTAAGAGAAACGCAGATCCCTCTTTGTCGTCTTTGTCGCCCCAGGTGGGAGACGCCAGGGCCAAATCTTCTGCCTGATTTAAAGCTCTCTGCTACCAAACAGATTTCAAAAGCTCTAATGAGTGTTTCTGGCTGGTGACGAGTGATCTGTGAACCTGCTGGGGAAGGATGCAGTCACCTCACTTACCTCATGCATCACTTTCTCCTTTTCCACTGGCACCTCATCAAATGTCTTCACACTCAGGGGTCTCTTGTTGCTGTTGTTGCTGAAAGTGGGAAAGTTGAGGGGTCAGCATAAAACCCAGGCAGATGCTGCAGCAGTTGTAGCTCAGTTACATCCTCACACAGCCCAGTTTCCTGGACCACTTCTCTTTTTCCACGTCTTGTATCTAATAACCAACACCGTGATACATTTGTCTGATTCTTTCACCAGCCATAGTAAGGGAGGGCACCAGACAGTGAAATGTTTCTTTCTCCCCCACCCCTGTATCTGTTTTTCTCACCCAGTTTCCACTGCACTCCAGCGATTCACTCCGTTGTTCAAGTTTTCCTCCACAGGGCAGGTTTTGGAGTTGGATTCTCCATCTGGACACAAGGTGATGTTCAGTGGAATATAGTCTTTGCCATCCTATGAAATGAATAACAGAAAAGAGCACAGAGCTGGTGAAGTTCATCTCAGATGTGAGAGGTTATTGTATCCTACAGAGCTTTGTGCTGAGGAAGGACTAGATTGTGTTTTAATTTAACTCTGTGATGTTTGTTCAAGGTGATTATGATGTTCCTGTGGAAGTTATGGAAGTCAGAATGCATCCTTTATTCAAAAATTACAGTGCAGGAGGTTTTGTGAGGAAACTGAGGCACTTTAGGAACCCTGTGATGTGGAATGGCTGAACATGGGCTCAGATATTCCAGTCCTGGTCAGAAGCAAAGGCCCATGTACAGACTGCTTGGTTTTGTTCAACTTCAGGAGCTTGGGAAGAGCCAGGCCTTAAAATGGGAGCCTGAAAGGATTTAATTTCTTGTCCTTCCCAGGAATTGCTGCTGCACATGGTAATGAGCTCTACATTGTCATTACCCCCCTGCAGCAATCCTCAGGAATGACTCTGCCTTGAGCTCCTGAAACTATTCATCCAAATTTCCCTGTGCTTCTTTTTTTGTTGTTTTTAATTTTGAGAAGCAGTTAAGTGCCCTATTCCCTTATCCTGATTTTTATGTCTCCTCAATTTACTTTAGTTATAGAATCAAACTCACAAGCTCTTCATATTGCAGACTGGGCCCTCTTCAACTCAGCTCCACTAAATTTGTTTACAAACAGGAAGGAGCTGGAAGAGAGTGTTTGATTTCTTCTTCAGTTAAATTGACAATTGCATAACTGGTCTGGTTGTTTTTACTGAAGAAGGAAACAACTGGTTTAACTATTATGAAATTAATAATGATACCACAGAATTTCTTTGCTTGAAGCTGCATAATTATAAAACTCCTAAGAGCACTGGTGAACATAACTTGGAAAATGAGAGACAGAGTTCAGGAGGTGGAGAAAATCAGAAGTAAAATTAACATTTGAGTAGTTAACATTGTCTTTACTCATCCCAGCAGGAATTTTCCTTGTGAGCTCTGGTAGGAAGTGAAATCTCACATTAGTGCTCAGAAACCTTCCCCTCTTCACACGCTCACACGTGTCCACTCCAAACCCACATTTACTGAACACAGGGTGGCCCTGCTGTACCTGCTGCACGTTGGCCTGAAGAAGATCCCCCAAGCGCTCCACCAGCTCAGTGAAAGTTGGCCTCTCCGTGGGCACTCCATGCCAGCAATCCAGCATTGTCTGGTAGCTGGAGAAAAAAACCAGGGATCAGGAATGGGAAAGGATGGGAGTTTTCTTCCAAACTGTTTCATTCCACTGCTGCTTGGTTTGGTCAGTCTTTGGATTAAGAGAGGTTCAGATCTCCACATGCTGAAATTCTGTTTTAGTTTCCACGTGGGATGCTTTTGGCTTCCACATTGCTGCCTCAGCTGAGCCTGCAGGCTCTTGGTTTTCACCTAACTCAGAGTCTGGCTGCTGGGCCCTGCTGGTATTGCTGACACAAGTCCTGGTTATGATACTGGGTTTCTGTCACAGAATCTGAAGTCTGAGCTCCATGAACTACCGCTGACATGAGGCATCTGATCTTGTTGGCAAAGGTGAGGCTGGCTTGGGCTGTCCTTAGCTTTAGTCTGTGCTGTCAGACACCCAAAATATACTCAACCACAGCTTTCCTGAAAATAAAATACACAGCTGTGGTCTCCTCCCCCTCCCCACTTGAACACAATCTCTTTTGTGAGATGTATCAGCTCCCAACACAACCCAGCAGCTCTTACACTTCGGGAGTGGAATACTCTGGAGATCTCATCCGGGTCCCTTCCTTGAGCCGCCGGCAGAAATCCTCATCTATCTGCACTCCAGGGTATGGAGAGGCACCTGGTGGGAGAAACGGGGAGGCTTCAGGATGGCACAGTCCCCGTTTCCCAGCCCGGGGAGTTGGTGATCTCTGCTGAGCATTCGAGGTTACCCAGAGTCTGGCAGTAACAGGAGCTCGAGCAAGGAAGGAGTTGCAGTCACTCACAATTTACATTTTTTGTTTGGACCCCTGTTTGAGACTCACTCTGTCTCTTTAGAGATTTCAGTCACGCTGTCTGCTCTTCATTTGGGATACAGTCAGGACCACTCCAAGGTACAACAGGGCAGAGGAGGAATAAACTTTATTAGTTTAAGACTTTAAAGCATCTCTTGGGAAGTGGTAGAAAAGTTCCAGCTCATTCGAAGGGTTACTTGGTGCTTTCCAAACTGCTACCCTGCCAACATCCTGCACTAAGGGGATACACACGGAGTGAGTAATTCCTGCTCAGCCTTCATTACCTTTGAACCCCTGTGAGTAAGTGCAGAGGGGGCTGTGGGCACCTGGCTCCTGCCAAGGACCTTCAGAACCTTGGTTCAACCCCAGGTGTGGAACTGCAACCAACTATTGGATATGCATTATCCAGTCCTGCAGGGAAAACTCCCTTGACAGTGACCTTCCAGCTCTTCAGCCTTGTTTTCTTTCCTGACTGTGTTCAATGCTGTTTACCTTGAGTGCTACTGAAGTGTTGGCTGAACCCTGGGAGGACAGCTCGTGGCAACTGGAATTGCTCTGGAGAGGCTGAGGGCTGTGAAGGGCTGGGAGCTTTCTGTTAACTCCCACAAAAGTTTGGAGAGCGCTCTGGCATCTGAGTAATCCAGACCTCACAGGTAAAATTCAGGAGAAGTCTAAGCTGAAGTTTGAAATGTTACTGAACCCACTGTGGATAAACCTAAAAGATTTGTAATTCCCTCCCTCCCTCTTCAGCAAAGGCTTCCTGTGCAGCACAACCCTTGTCTTGGACATTTTGGCATCCCAGAGGCTGGATGATGAATTCGGAAACAATTTAATCAAGCCTTAACACAGGAGATTGGATGGAATCTGTATCCAGCCCTCGAGGAATCTGTGTGTGATTTACTGTCTGTAACATTCCTGCATACTTCCTGCAATTTCTTCCCCATTTGGGAACACCATCATGTGCTGTGCACTTGGGGGCACAACAAGAACAGCAGAAATGTTTTGGATAAAGCAGTGAAGAGGGGGCCAAAATGTGGCTGCTTCCAGAGTTATTCTGCTCTGTGAACCTGACTGCTCAGCGTGCAGAAGCTGCACTGGGGAGCTGAGATCCCAGCACTGCCTGAGAGGGCATCTCAGCACAACTGGGCTCCCACATCCAGAGCCCAGGGATGCTTATCCACAGCACATCTGAATTCCCTGGATGAGCAAGCATCAGAGCACAGGACTGACAGTGTTTGCTGGAGTTATGGAAGTTGGAGATAGGCAGTACCATCATTTCTGCTTTATACCTGATTTTCCTTCCCAGTCTTGCCTTTGGCCTTTCACTGTGCTCAGAATAACCTGGTAATTAACTGCTCATCTCGTGGATGGAGAATTCCACTTGGTCTCACAGTCTGAGTTCTCTCTCTTTGGTTACATCACAGATCAGATCAACTGCAGGATGTTGGTGAGAGCAAACACAGGGAAGGCAAAGAATAACAGGGATAGGACGAGGAGTAATGGGACAGAGTGAAAGAAGGGACATTCAGGTTAAATATTAGGATGAAACATTTTCCTGTGGGGTGGTGAGGCCCTGGCACAGGCTGCCCAGGGAGGTTGTGGATGCCCCAACCCTGGCAATGTTCAAAACCAGGTTGGATAAAGCCTTGAGCAATCTGGTTTAGTGCCCAAGGCAGAAGGGATTGGGACTGGATGATCTTCAAGGTCCATTCCAACTCCTTAACATCCCATGATTCTGTGATTCGTTTTTGATTGCAGGATCTTTTTGGTAGTTTATATTTTGGCCGGTGCTGGCCTCCTACCAGCTGGAGGCAGCTCAGATCATCAAAGCAAGGAACTCTCCCTTTCCCACTGCCACTCAGCACTGTCTTTATCTGGACTATGGGATAAGTCTAATATCTTGGATTTGGAATGCTGGGACAGCTTGGGAGAAATGTAGGCTGGAACATATGGTGTAAGGCCTACACATGATGTTTTCCTTCGGGGAAATCTCCTCCAAAGTGCTCAAAGATGTGGCATGCATTGGATATGGGAGCCCTCTTTTGATCTTGGTTTAATTTTAGAGGGATAATGAGATGCTGATGTTACTACCCGGCCCTGCTTGTTTACATAATTATCTCTGATTGCTTTTGGAACAGTGCACATTGAAATTCCAGGAGACACCGACATTCAGCAGTGATTTCAGGATGTGTTAAACACTGCTGGCACTACCTGACACGAGGTGTGCTGACCCCATTTGAATAATTTAAAGCTCATTGCAAACTCAGCCCCAGATGGAAATTAATATTCCCTCAAGTCCTGATCTCCCTGTGTATCACCAAAGCAGATCCAGGCTGCCAGCTTTTCTGCAGGCAGCCTATTGTCCTTCACTCAGCTTCTGACCCTGCAAGGACCCAAACTAAACTCTGCATTTTCCTAATCAGTACTTTTCCCTTTTTTAGAGGGTGCTAAGTCTGTGGGACCCAGTGAGAGCAGCAGCTGTAAATGGCAGCCAAAACACGCCCTGTGGCAACGACGAATAACTTCCATCCTGCGGCTCTCAATGATCTGTAAAACTTTTATATGAGAGAATTCAATCAGTGACACAAATCCTTAATTAAATATTTATCGTTTGAGCTGCAGATGTGAGCAGTGCCAAACCACAAGCATGCCTGGATGAGCTGGATGAAAAACCCTCTCAGAGAAAATGACTGGTTTTGAGCCTGTGCCACCGATTGAAAAAGCAGTTTGTGATCTGTGTCACACCCAGGCAGAGGCTGCTGCACGGGTGGCAGCCCCTGCAGCGATTTGGGAGAAGGGGACAGTGCCAAGCAAGCACTTCCATTAAGAAAAGGGCTAAAAGAACCCAGATAAAACGTTTTTTAGAAATAGATTCAAATAGAGATGAATTTCAGTGACTGGATTTTAATTTGTATTAGTGTTCAGTATTAAGGGCCATCTGTTAAACTCTGTCAGGACCTTTGGGAAGGATACAAAGTTTGTTCCTGCAGTGCCCCTTGGATTCATCAGCATTCCCTTCCTCTGTTCCCAGTGGAGAGCCCGTCCCCCCGAGTGTGTCTCTAGATGCTGATGCTGAAGCCTCTTCCTGAATAATCTGGAAAAACTGGGGCATTCCTGGTGCTTCTGGAGCTTTGCCTTTCTGTGGGGATTCTAAACCTGCAGCAGGTGATGCTGTTACAGAGCCACGGAGGGGTCACCCCAAAATAACAACACCCTAAATAAACAGGGCCGAGCCCCAGGGAAAGCAGGAGCTGCCACTTGTTTCAGCCACTCGAGTGTGAGCTTTCTGCTCGGTGTGCACTAGGGAAAGTCCAACTCAAAGACTTGGACTGAGAGCAGGTTATGATTTTGCAGCCAGCTCTAAGTAAAGATTAGGATAGAAACAGCTCCAGACTTTGCATTTTCACTTGGCATCTTGAGCCCAATCATTAATTTCAACTGATCCATGAACTAAAGATAGAAGGAGATTAGAGTTTGCTTTAAAATCCAGCAGCTTAAGTTGACAATGCTCCTTGTTTTCTTTTGTCTGCAAATGCTGATTAAAAAGCCAGAGCTGACATTCCTAAATTCCCTCAGGAAAACAAATCTTGCCACTCCGCAAGGAGAATCTGAGAGCAGCAACATCCAAGTGTCTGTGGGGCTGCTTGTCTAAGTTTCACAGCTTTATCTGCTGGACAGTAACCAGAGCTCAGGGGGGCTGAGATTTCTAACAGCACCCTGGATGAAATCTCGAGTACATAGAGAACATCATTATTATTCTTTTAGAAATGTTGTGGCTTGCAAATGATGCAGCCACAAGAGCCCACGTTCTACCTTTAGCCTGCTGCCAAAATCGTTTAGGCTGAGCCCAGCGCTGGTTCTTGCACCAACCCAACAGCAGCTGCTGCCAGGAGATTTTTCTTAACTAGAAAATCTTACATTTTGTGGGGTGGATGATCAAGCTGGGATAAAACATCATGTGGGCTCGTGTTCCATGGGCTGCCAGCAGCAGCAGCCACTGTGCCCACAGCAGGGTGACCGTCTGCAGTCTTGCAGCTGTCCCTGGAGCAGGGATTTGATGGGAAACTTCATTGCTCTCCAGGATATCTCCCACTCCCCAGCAGCAGAGGCTGCATTTTATCTCTGGGCTCTGTTGCTTTCACTTGGTACAAATGTCAGGTCCAGGATTCTGGATTTTTGATCCCCTTCCCCAGTGTTTTCATGTCCTTTGTCAGGTGGAGTTCTCATTGAAATGGGCTTTATTTCACACCTGATCTGCACTGTGCACTTGTCCTCAGTGAAACAGAAACACTGTCCCACATCATCACCTTTGGTTAAAAGCTTTTCTTAGCTAAGCAGCCATAAATTAGAGGGGAAAAAAGGCTTTGAAACCATTCTTACCTAGAGAAAATATTTCCCACAGCAGCACTCCGAAAGACCACACGTCACTCTGCGTGGTGTAAATTTTGTCAAAAATAGCTTCTGGAGCCATCCACTTGAGTGGAAGCCGTGCCTGAAAGCCAGAGACACAAGAGGTTGCCAGAGCTGCTGTTACTGATCTGCCCAAGCCCAACTCGAGAGTAACAACTGAAGCTCCTTGCACTCACATCTCCCTTCCGTACGTAGTCGGGGTCTTTATAAATATCCCTGGCCAGGCCGAAGTCACAGATCTTGACCACGTTGTTCTCGGACAGGAGGATGTTCCTCGCTGCCAGATCCCGATGGATGCACTGCCAGGGAACGACACGGGGTCAGAGGGGTGCTGGACAAGGAGCCCCTGCCAGAGCTGGAAGCAGGAGAGCTTCTTTGGGAATGGGGAGAGAAATGAGCTGCTGTTGGGGGCAGGTTAGAGAAGGGAGTGGGAATCTGCTCCAAATACACTGTGACGTGCAAAAGAGAGAATAACTCAGGGAACAAGCCGATATTACAGTCAGTTTTCTGATTTTTCTGTCTGAGATAACTTTGCAGTTACAACAAGGGAGTCTGATTTGCTAGTTAGCTGATCACTGGGAAATTTGGGAGAGGCCAAAAAGCAGCTGCAGCTGCAGCTACATTTGCCAGCACAGGTCCAGGAGGGTGTGAGATGGGGGTAAGTGCAAGCTCACAGTTGTGTGCACACTTTGGCCCACGGATTACACTGCATTTACTTGAAAAGGTGCTCCACAGGCTACAAACTACTTCCTGTAGTATCCAAAGGAGGTAAAGGAATAGCTGGATGCTCCCTACTCATTTTTCAGTAGTGCTGCTGTTGACCACACTAAAAGGAGCTTTCTCTACAAGTCCTTTCTGCATTTATTTACGAGGCAGTTCCACAAATCGTCCCACAATCTGCATTCACTCCTTCTGTCTAAACCCTCGTGTTGCAGATGCCAGTCCCTGCAGCCAAGAACATGATGGATGTTCCTTCACAGCCCCTTCAGTGCTAATTACTGCTTAATCACCAGAGCTAACGTGATCTCCAACACTTGAATACAACAGCAAAAAGCAGACTACTCAGGCTCAAAAGTGTGTTTGGGCTTCTTCATATCAGATACTCTGTGCAAGAATGAGCTCACTTTTCGGGAGGCGAGGAACTCCATGCCTTTTGCCACCTGGAAGCTGTAGCAAATCAGATCCTCCAGAGTCAGGGGCCTCTTGTACAGATCCTCAGCATCTAGGAGAGATCAGAGACGTGGCAAAACTCTGCAGCAACAGCTCCAAACCTGGGTGGCACTGGTGCCACTTGTGTGCTGATGGCCCCAGCCCCGCCCTGAGTATTGAGTGTGAGATCTCGGCAGGGTTACAGCTCTGGGTGAGCAACCACTGACCCAGAGGCAGGAGATCAGATGATTAATAAAGTCCCCTCATCCATTAGTCACTCATTTAGCTATGGGGAAAACAACACCTGGGGCTGGGAGTGAGGGAAGCTTTATAGAGTGAGTGAGGAGCCCAGGGACAGAGTGACCTCACAAATCGGGTAAAACATTCCTATTTCTCCTCTCACACAACAGGAGCAGCTTCTGTACACAATACGGTGCTGCCAACCTCTTTTTGTGAGAAAGTTGGAGTGGAGAACAGGCAGGAGAAAGAATTTGGGATTTCAGGAACGAGCCAAGCTGTGTAAGGGCTTGTAAAGTGTGTGACAGTGTGTGTGGCAGCAGCCAAGTGACAGAAATCTTTCCAATAAAAGATTTGGGATGAGGAAGGGTTCTTTTACCTTCTTCATCATCTTCTGAGTCACTGTAACTCTTATCTTCAATAAATCCTGAGCTGGCAGAGCTGCCTGTGCTGGCCACACTCTCGAGGCGCCTCTTGATCAGTTCAGTCAAATCACTGTTGGACTCATCCAGGCTTTTCTCTGCTTGCTCAGAGTTTTCCTGGGACTAGAAATGGCATAAACCTGATTTTTAGCTTTGTATGATGCAGTGCTTGAGGATTCAAAATATGTGACAGAATGGCATAAGGAGAAAGGGTCCTCTGAAGATGAGCATGTTTGAACATGATGTTCCCTGAAGAGCAGAGCTAATAAAGCCTGGTTTCCTATTTATTCCTACTTCTTATTCCCCTATCACTGATAGCATTATTCCACATCAGAGGCAGCTGCAAGCTGGCTGGGTGAGACTGAGAGGTGAGCAGAGAGAGGCTGTAATTCCCTTGCTGTCTTTGGAAAGCATGTTAAACATCCCCTTGAGGAGTGTGCACGATGGGGACTGACGTGTCTGTGCTGGGGAGTGAGGCACAACCAGCCCTCAGTTCAGGGCAGCAGTGGTGAGAAGGAAATTCTGAGTGGCTGCACCAGGAAAATCTCCTTCACTCACACAAAGTCCCTCACGTACTTTGGTACCTGTACACAATAGCTTTAACAACAACAACAACAACAACAACAACAACAACAACAACAACAACAACAACAACAACAACAACAACAACAACAATAATAATAATAATAATAATAATAATAATAATAATAATAATAATAATAATGATGATGATGATGATGGAATTGTCTGGGAAAATAATCTTGGTGAGGCTCCAGTTTCTGGCAGGGATCACAGAGCCTGTTCTACGCTGGATATTCACGAGGAGGAGTCAGTCCCATCCCTCCCCAGCACTGATTGCTGCTCCTGTGTCCTGCTCCCATCCCAGCCCAGTCTGTGCTGGCACAGATGTTTGTGTGGATGCAGAGAACTGTTTGGGAACCAAACCATTTGGTGCAGAATATCCATGATCCAGGTGCTTGTTACTGCACAGACCGCAGGGCTGGCACAGGGGAAGGGACAGAGGATGGGAATGAGCAGATGGGGGAAGGATGAGCTGCTTTCACTTGGGCTGGTGGGCCTAGAAACAAAATCCCCAAAGCAGGTTTGTATTTTGGGAGGGTTCACCTTCTAGTTCAGTTAATGCTGGTTTTTCACTACTGCTTTGTTGCCCTCCTTGTGCTGGGAAGTATCTCAGGAGTAATCCCCTCTCTCTCAAGTGCACTGCAGTGTTTGGGTACTTGCAGCTAATTATTTAGGAGGAGCTAGAAGAGGATGGCAGTGAGATCCTGTAGGGAAAAAAAAACCCTTTTCTTGCTCGTACCAATTGAAATGTGGTGAGAAAATAAAGCACCCACAGAAATACCCAACTGCCTCAGTGCCAATGCAGAGCAAATCCAGTCAGTGGCTGTTGAGTCCCCACCTTGTGACTGTGAGAAGGCTCATTTTCTTACCTTGTATGCAATGAAATCTCCTCGTTTTCCTCTGAGATAGTTGGACAGATTTCCATATTTGCAATATTCCACTATGACCATTAAAGGACCTAAAAAAGACAGTGAAAGTCAAATAAGTTTTGAAGCACTGCAAAGCACATAATTCTAACTTATCCTCCCAAATCCTCTTCAAAATAAGTGGCATTCCTGTTATAGAGATGAGGAAATGAGGAAACAGAAAAGTGACACTCCAGAAGGACACAGCCAGTAGGGATGTGGAGAGAAGGGAACACATTCTTAGTTTTCCCCATTGGATGGTGACAGTTGGTATTTATTCCTTATTTATAAACAAGGAAAATTCAGGATGATCAACACAATCCCAGATGCTGTTAAGGTTGGTTTGCTCTGTACGTAGCAGGGAGCAGTTTTCATTTTCTCTGCTGGCTTCACAATTGTTTGTTTTGGGTGGAGCTGATGCCACTAGAGGAAATCAAAGTATGAAGGGCCATAGACAGATCTAAATGAAAAGCTGCAAAAAGTTTTTGAAAGCCTGGAAAGTGCTCTCAGTTTCTTCCTTATTCCTCTGCAAACCGTTGCAGATTCAGTGCTGCTTTTATACAATTATGCAGGTTTTAAAGATCTGCTTGAAATGCTTTTATACTGCAGTGTGAGCTGTTAGGGAAGGGAAAAGCTGCATCCAGGACCTTTACTTTTTGTAATCATCAAATGTAAGATAAGGTGAATTCATGGGAGTGGGAAGTGGATAAACACGTATTATTATCAATCCCAAACACAAGACTTTCATGTCCAGAACCTTTTTCTCTGGAGAAGGTCTGTGGTTCAGACTTAGGAGTTTGCACTTCAAAGGGAAAGTGTTGAGAGCTGCACTTGGCCTTGGGGAAGGAGCTCAGCAGGATTCCTGCCGGCTGCGTCCCCCCGGGCCCAGGAGCGGGGCTGCAGCCGGCTCCTTGTCCAGCACTGCTGGGGAGAGCAGCCACGAGGGAGCAGTGACCCTGGGACAGTGTGGGGCAGGGACAGGAGCACCTCTGGGTCCTGCACAAAGGGAGATGCTGAATTCCTGCAGTCAGAACACAGCCCGTGGTGTTCCCTGTGCGTTCCTGCCAGGCTCTGTCCTCACCCCAGCCCTACAGCACTGCTCCCTTGGGGCTCTCCAGGACCCCAAACCCCTCTGCCTGCAGCTGGAACAAGTTCAGCCTAAAAACCCTGCAGTGGCTGCAAAAACACCAACCCCAAATCCCCAAATCCCAGTGGTTCCAGCGCTGACCCCAGAGCTCTGCTCACCAGGGCTCAAAGTACCAGTGCTGGGATCTGGCTGTGCTCAAGAGACTTGGCTCTGAAGAACCCAAAATCCAATGTCCCCCATGGATGCCCTGAGGAAATGCAGATTCCAGAACAGCTTTAAAGCTCTGCTTAGTGATTTATTCATGGTTTTGAAACGCTTCCTAGACATGGCCTCCCCATATTTTGTTCCCTCATTGTAAAGCACATACTGTGCATTAGTTCTGACTGCTGAACATCAGACACTCCGGCAAAGTGTTAAAATCTGTTATTTGGTACCTTGTTAAAATAATGTATGTGCATACTTAATACCAGTCTCCATCAGGAATACATGGTTACATAAAGCCTGCCAGGGGAGGGGAGAGCGCTGTGCTCTGCACTGGAATTTCACAGGAACTCGGATCTGTGTCTGCCCCTGGAGCTCAAGGCTGTTTTTCCTCAGTCTGCACTTGCACTGCTCAGAGGAAAAACAAAGCAGTGCGTGCCCCGAGGCTCCTCCGTGCCCTGGGAGGTCCTGCTGCACCCCTCTGCTCCAAACTCTGCCCCACAAATGTTCCCCCAGGCACCTGGCAGGGAGGAGGGAGTGCTACCTCCCACCCAGGATGGGGCAGGCTGGAGAATGGGAAATCGAGGGACTCCTAGGAGGAAAAAGTTCTCAAAATTTGGTCAATCAGAGCCTTAGATCAGTTCATGAGGTGTGTCTTGCTGTGCACAAGAACTCCAGGGCTGCTTTGGTTAAGAACCACTGACCTCTGGTCCTGCTGCCAGGTTTGAGGCACCTGTTTGTCCTGAGCCACCTCAGGGGCTGCTCAGCACAGGAGAGTCACCAGCACTCCCAGTGTTCCTGCCCCTCTCCTCACAGTCCCAAATAAAGGCTCCTGGCTGCTGCACCTGAACCCTAAATCCCTCCAGCTGAAGCTGCCCTTGCTCCCACACAAGCTTTTGGGGTCTGGAGTGCTACAATTTTTGAGAGTTCCCCATCCAGGGCTCCCAGATTCCAGCAGTATCCATGGCTGCTGGTTGCTGTTTCCTGAGGAACTGGAACCACCTTGCTGGAGGGAAGATTTCTGCCCTGGCATCCTCCCAAATCTGCCTCACTGAAGCTTTCCTTTTCCCTCGAGACTGGACAACAGCTGTTGGAAACTGATGGTTTTGGGGTCTCAGATGTGTGCCCCGTCTCTCTCACTTTCCCCCCTTCATTTTTTTCCCTCTGGGGCTTTCCTTGCCCTTGGGTCACCTAAATCTGTCCTGTGGGGGTGGTTTTGAAGATTTTGAAGATTTTGAAGGTCAGCAGTGAGGAGCCATCCTCGAGAGCTGTTCCCCTGGAGCTGGAGCACAGTAAGAGGCACGGATGCTTTGTCTGGCAGTGTGGGAAGGGATGTT
The DNA here is from genome assembly GCA_013400235.1 of Oriolus oriolus. Classification (NCBI taxonomy): domain Eukaryota; kingdom Metazoa; phylum Chordata; class Aves; order Passeriformes; family Corvidae; genus Oriolus; species Oriolus oriolus. The sequence continues at coordinate 459,210 of VXBT01008210.1, read as the reverse complement.
TTAGTGACAGAGGTCTGGGATTTATGGGGCCCTTTGTCTAAGTGCACTTTGTACGATGCAGGGCCAGCGCTGCCAGCTCTGCCCCGTGGCAGTCCCTGCTCCTGCTGCACCCAGGGCTGGCCCAGGCTTCCTGCACACGGAGCAGAAACTGCTGGGTCTGCCTGGAGAGGGTGAAGGGCTGCGAAAGAGGAGGCTCAGGCAGACAAGTGCTCAGCTTGGTGCATCCTCCTGATAAGGCAGGGAAGGAGAGGGAGAAGAAGCCTGGAAATGACCACAGGAGGAATTGGGCACCTCACTGCAATCCAGGGTCCTCCTCCCTTCAGTGCAGAATCCCTTCTGGGAACAGGCTTCCGGAGAAAACAGGGGAGTGACACCACGGGTGGGAGAGGTTCAGGAGCCCTGGATGGGATGAGGCCACATCCTGCAGGAGCAGCAGCAGCTCTCCTGTGAGCTGGAAATGGCTGTACCTGCATTAACTGCACCGCAGGCACATCCAAACACCCAAAAAGTGTCTGAAAAGTGGTTTCTTTTTTACCCCTGATTTACTGAGGGGTCCTCACCTCCGGCTTTGGTGCAGGCTCCCAGCAGGTTGACCACGTTCAGGTGATGTCCTATATGGATGAGGATCTTCAGCTCAGACATTAAAGCCTTGCATTCGTTAGTAGTTGCACATTCTGCTTAAGATAAACAGGAAAAAATTCATCTTTACACAACAGGATATTTTTTACAGGACACAGCAAGATCCTGTTTATACTTTGAAACAAAACCCACCCAGGTTACTTGCAGTATCTTGGCTTCTCAGACTCTCACACAGATAATAATTCATCCGTTTCATTGTCTGCTGACCTTTATGAAGTGGGATAACACTTTATCTTTTGGGTGACTCTTCCTTTCTGAAGCATGATTATGGAGGGTCACTGGCCCTTCCCCCAGAGCTGATCCCACAGAGCCTTTGCCAGGACTCAGTTCTGCAAGCTTAGCAAAGCTGACCTCTGCAAGCCCCCACAGCACACAGAACGTGGCCCCTCCTCTCTGCTGGGCTCTGCAGCTGAGCAGGACTTGGTTACAACACCTCAGAACAGGTTTGCCCACAGCACTGAGCAACATCACAGCACTCCACTGCAGGTGATGAGGAATCCACAGATCTGGAAGTTGTGTCCCAAAATGTGCCAGGGAATGCACAGCTTTGCTAAAGCTCAGCCCTGTAAGATCTTATTGACCCAAGAAATACATTTTCCAATATCTGTGTGCGAGCCATGAACCTGACAGAGGAGGCCCTGCCTGGCCATTAATTTAAGGCAGGCACCCTCAGACCAGAAGGGTTTTCAGGTGCTGCTTTATCTTCCCAGCCTTCTCTCCAAAACTTTAATGATGCATTTTAACAGGAGAGGCTTTGGCCTGTTTCCTTTGCCTTTGCATCACGTAAGATTTAAATATGAAGGAGCAGTTACATAACAAATCATTGGGTGTGACAGGTGTCACACCACCTTTATCTGTTTGTAGATTCCCCATAATCTTTCTCCAGACTGTGTCACAAAGAAGGAGCTGTTCCCAGATTCCTTCAGTCAGCAGCATCTGGGGCTGGGTGTGTCCATGGGTGGCATCACTCCTGATTTCCCCTGCCATATGCTGGGACACAGAGCCAGCTCAGAAGTGTCTCAGATAATCCTGCACATTGAATTTTAGCCTTCAACCCAGAACACACCCCAGCCTCCTGCACGGAGATGACACACAGTGCTGGGATGGCAGAAATGCCTTTTTAATTCCCTGCATGCATTGACTGATACCACAGAATCTGCTTTATTCATGAAAGCGATGAATTATGGGCACGTTAGCTGGGGAGGGGCAGACCAGAGCAGGAGGCAGCTGCCTCCACTGGGGGAGGGAGGTGTAAAACGATGGAGAATCTGCCAACTATTGCTGAATATGTGCTGGCAGGGAAGAGCTGACATGAGGATCAGCTGGGAAGCGCGGCATGGAAGGGAATGAAACCCCAGAGCTGTCCAGGGCAGTATGTTTTGGATGGAGAAGGGAATATGTCTGGATCAGGGGCTTCTAGGGTATTTCAGGGATCTGGAAATGGGCATGGAACAGAAGATACAACAGCAGGAGAGAGGATGATCGGAAGGATGAAAATAGAGAGGGGAGACCAGACCTGAAGGAGGTCCAGAGAGGTGATAAATGGGTGGTGGTGTGATTTCAGAGAGATGTGAGTAGCAGAGCACCAGGAGAGGCAGCTGGTGGCAGAAGCCAAGTCCCATGGCAGCAGCTGGTGGCATTGCAGGGGTTAATGGTGTCATGCAGCAGCAATGGAGCCGTGAGGAAGCACAGACTGAGCCTTTGGAATCATGCTCAGGAGCCGTGAGGGCCATGGCAGCACGGACTGAGCCTTTGGAATCATCCTCAGGAGCCATGAGGGCCATGGCAGCACGGACTGAGCCTTTGGAATCATCCTCAGGAGCCGTGAGGGCCATGGCAGCACGGACTGAGCCTTTGGAATCATACTCAGGAGCAGTGAGGGACATGGCAGCACGGACTGAGCCTTTGGAATCATCCTCAGGAGCCATGAGGGCCATGGCAGCACGGACTGAGCCTTTGGAATCATCCTCAGGAGCCGTGAGGGCCATGGCAGCACGGACTGAGCCTTTGGAATCATCCTCAGGAGCAGTGAGGGCCATGGCAGCACGGACTGAGCCTTTGGAATCATCCTCAGGAGCAGTGAGGGCCATGGCAGCATGGACTGAGCCTTTGGAATCATCCTCAGGAGCAGTGAGGGCCATGGCAGCACTTTGGAATCATGCTCAGGAGCAGTGACCAGCCCTGCCCAAGCAGGCAGTGAGTGGCTGCTGCATTTATCCCTACTCTGCAGAGGCTCTGTGTGTGAATCCAGCGGGGAAGAGCAAGCTCTGAGTTCCCTCCTTTCCTCCGCCGAACGGGGAAAGCTTTCCTTCATTTCAATAATTGCAAGCAAGATGTCTCTAATTTACTCCCCTGGCACTGGGGTTTTTTCCAGCCCCTTGAAGTGTTCTACATCTGGCCGGGCTGCGATGGCAGGCTCAGCTCCAATTTCAGGCTATCTCGTGTAATTACACTCTGTAATCTGTTTCCCTCCTCACCCCACAGACCTGGAAGCTGCTGTTTTCTTCCTCGAGGAATACAAGCCTTAATCAGCAGCTCAGCACGGAGCCCGCTGTCTTTTCCTCCCCTTGCATCCATCCCGGGTGACTAATTGCTCCCGCACGCAAACCCACTCCCTCCGGGACACGGCGCTGCCGGGAGCTGAGCCCGCAGCACCTCGCTGCCCCCGGCCTCCCCGAGCGGGCTGGGGACGATCTCAGGGGGATTTTTGTACCTTTCAGCATTTTTACGGCAACTGTTTTGCAGGTTGAAGATTTATCAATGCCAAAAGCAGACGCCTCCACCACTTTCCCAAAAGCACCATGACCCAGAGTTTTACCTAGAGAAGCAAGAGTCGAGAGTGAGCCCAGGCTGCATCAGCCAGGAGGGGACATGCAACCTCAGCTGTGCGGGGAACAGCAGCCTGCACGGCATCCCGCAGCACACCGACACCCACGGGCTTACATCCACACGGCCCGGATGCGATACAGCACGGGAGGGCACAGAGCAGGGGAAATCAGTGCTGCTCCGACAAGTATTGAGGGGAGAAATGTCACCTGCGGCTGTGCTGGAGGCCAGGGAAGGCAGAGTTTGGGTTAATTGTGGCACCCTGATCTCTCACAAATCGTGGAGAGAGCCAGCAAGGCACTCAGGGAGTCACAGCCCTTTGACCCTTCAGGTATTGACACTGATTTGATGGAAAAGCTGCACTAAACGGAATTTAGGATGATAACCTTTATTTTCCCTTTCATTTGGATTTTCCTGCCTCTATTACCGGGTGTGCTCTGAGGGCTCTGACCCAGAGTGGCTTTTAGGTTCTGCCAGTTTGACTCTGTCCCATCCTCACCTCAGATTTTGGGATTTTTGTCTGTCCTCTCCTCCATCCGTGTTTTCCAGCTGCGGCACCGAGGGCACACACAAATACAGATATTTTCCCTGCACTCCTCAGTGCACACAGATGTTACAGTTTCGCTGTACAAACACAGCCAGCTTTTTGCATTTCCTCACTCCATCAGCCAGGAAACTGAGCTGTTCAGTGAAATGTGGCTCATTTTTCCATGAGAGCTTTTTACAGCTCAAAGCTGATTCTGATGGTTGATAAGGAAGTGATTATTTGATGAATTGATAGATTTCTCCAAAAGAAAATTCGCTTTCCCTTTTCTTCTATGGGAATGAAATCACACTTTTGGCAGGGACAGTACCTGGAGGTCCCTTCCTTCCCTGTCAAGCGTTTGGCTTCCCTTTCCCAAGGAAAAGAGGTGGCAGCTATTTTGTCAGAGTCTTTCCAAACCCCTCACTTCACCCTCCATTCAGGCTGATCTGATCTCTGTGATCCCAGACCCAAGGGTGGCACTACCCTGGCGCTGTGATAGGCTCTTCCTGGGTTATCCAGCAGCTCCACTGCCATTGGGAAGCACTTGGAACCATCCTTCCCCGCAGTTCTGAGCCCCAAACCACTCACCCAGGCGCAGCCTGTCCCTGGGGAACTCCCATTTACTGCTGTCGTAGGGCAGGCGGTCACACTGCTCGTCAAGGGGCATCTCCTCTGGATCCATGATAATGGACAGGTATCCTGTTTTAATATCTGTGGCATCAGGCTGAAAACAGGGCGGGGAGAAATTATTCAGGGGATTTACGCCGCAATTCCGAAGGGAGGGAGCTGTCTGGCAGCCCGGGGAGTTCCCTGCCTTCCAGGCAAATTTATTCTGAGCCAGGAATGCATCGCTGCAGCTTCCTGCCTCTCTCTGTTCTCCAGCTGAGACACAAATGTTTATGTGTGGCTGCCACTCGTGGCTCTTGCGAAGAGGCGCTGATTGATGCTGGGAAACACAAAATCTATCCCTGCCTTTTACCTGCATCAGCCAAAGGAAACCACTGGTTTTCCATGGGAACTGCAGGAGCTGCACTTCCCGCTGCATATTTTGGTATTTTCACCACGTTTTGTTCTGCAGTCTTGATTCTCCACTTCATGGCTACAACTTATTGCAATTTAAAATGGGCGGGAAGGTGCTGGAAATTGCTGTTTCTGATGCTGCTAAAAGTGAGAAAGTGTGATTGGGTGGGTCCAGAGAGCAGACTTGCACAGGTGTGAAATGTAAGAGGAAATTCAGTGTTGTCCACAGCTCCGTTAAACTGAGGTCAAGGAGGAAAATGTGAATTTAATCCCTGTATTTGCAATAGGAGGGGAAATTTACTCAAATATTGGAGATCAGCACTGGAACTGCAGTTTGGTGAGAGCAGAGCAGAGAGCTGTGCTTGCCTTGCTGTTTGCTGTTTGTTACAGGAAAAACAGACCTAAATTCCTGGGAACTTTACTGCAAGTTTACTTTTTGAGTCACGAAAGGGAGGTGAAAAAAGAGCGAGGAGATCAAATCAGCTGCGTGGTTTGAGCTCATTTCTCGAGCACACAGCCTGGGATCTTTGTTTAATATCTTTCAGAGACAAGTGCTGAAATCAAGCCCTCATTTTAGAGGTTTTAGGGTATTTCTTTGTTATTCTCACAAGCCAGTTTGACTCATAAAGAGGAAGGAGCCTGGTTTAATGGTTCCACAGAAGTGGAGGGAAACCTCACAAGTGCAAGGGATCTCTGGAGAGGTCAACAGAAACCTTGGACTGAATTTTACAGGGACATTTTTCCCAGTGTTTCTATCACTTGCCCCAAACATTTGGCCCTAAACTCTGCTGTCACACTGAGCTGAGGCACATCCCAGACTTTGTGCAGGGTGGGAGCTCTCACCTTCCTCAGTTTGCGGATGAAGAGGGTCAGGAGGAGCCAGAAGAGAGTGGCAGCCAGCCCGGTGCACACCAGAATGATCACCTCGATGTTGGATTTCTCCTCAGAACCTGCAGGTGAGTGCACAACCAGGTCAGAGATGTGTCCAGAATCCATGACTGAGCCCCCACTGGAATATCTGCACTCCCTCAGCCCGGGCCTCACCTTGGATTTTGATGAAGGCTGATGTGCTGTCCTGGCCCAAGTCGTTGGAGGCCTGGCACTCGTAGAGCCCCTCATCGTCCTTCTTCACTCTCTCAATCACCAGGGTGTTGTTTTCCATGGAAATTCCTGGTTTAAGGCATTTTGGTTAATGTTGGCACAATAACCTGCCTGCCAAAAATGCGTTCAGGAGACAGAGCTGAAGGTCAGCTCCCATCCATGCAGGTCTGGCACGTGCTGGTGTTAGGACACGTTTTAATCCTGAGCTCCTCCTGGTCTGGCAACAACCTTTCCCTGACACTTCTTTTCCTCCTCAACACCTGGGTGAATTATTTGGCATCATTTAACCAACAATTTGGAGTGGGCAGAGCCTGGGAACTACTCCAGGAGTTAGCAAAGGGATGGAGGATTGGTGTCTGATAGCAGGAAGATGCACTAGGAAAAATGGGAACTCGGTGGAATTCCTGGAGGCTGTGGGAAGGGGTGGGATTTCCAACATGGGGAACATGGAACTCGAGTTAGGCACATCCCTGGAAAAATAACTGTGTGGAGCAATCCTGGATTCACCGGCAGCCAGGTGCAGTGGGAAGACAGAGGTTGCCTAGATATGACCTATGAGAGACTTTTCTACATTTAATTTTCCCAGTTTCATTGTTCCTGGTTTGTGGCACTGCACTGAGAGCTGCTCTGTTTCACTGAGGGGACGACTGGGGTAGAAATAGGGAAACGGGTCAGGCTTGGAATCCAAAAGGGAAGGACATTTTGAATTTCTGAGTGTTCTGCCTGTGAATCCCGTTGTTGTTAACAGGAGTTCTGCACACCACTTGCCATGCACTGTGCTGAAATATTTACCCTGAGGTGTTTTTTCCAGATATTTTATTTATGTTTCCATTGGTTGGATGAGTTACATGCTTGTCCCTCTAGAATTATTTATAAAATTTCAGTAGCTATAAAGAGTTTCTCTCAGAACATTCTGATCTGAATTATGGATGATCCTGGATTTCCTACCTAGTCCAAGTTGCAAAATTAAAGTCACAGGACCAGCTACTGACACGGGATTCTCCATGATTTATGGGAGGACTCAGGACACACTCAGCTCTGCATTGGGGCAGCCTCACCTCGAGTTCTGGGGCAGTTTTGGGCACCAGAATATAAAAAAGACATTAAACCAAACCAAAGGAGGCCACAAGGATGGGGAAGGGTCTGGAGGGGCCTTATGAGGAGTGGCTGAGGGCACTTGGTTTGTTCAGCTGCAGAAGAGGGGACTGAGGGGAGACCTCGTTGAGGTCTTCAACATCCTCACGGGGGGCAGCTCCGATCTCTGCTCCCTGTGACAGGGACAGACCCCAGGGAACGGCTGCAGCTGGGCCAGGGCAGGGTCAGGTTGGATCTCAGGAAAAGATTCTTCCCCCAGAGGGTGCTGGGCACTGCCCAGGCTCCCCAGGGAATGGTCCCGGCCCCGAGGCTGCCAGAGCTCCAGGAGCGTTTGGGCACCACTGCCAGGGATGGCCAGGGTGGGGCTGCTGGGGGGTCTGTGCAGGGCCAAGAGTTGGATTTGATGATCCTGGGGGCCCCTTCCAACTCAGCACATCCTGTGCTTCGATGGCACAGAGCTGGGAAGGAGCCCTGGGCTCAGGTGAGGCTCCTCCATGGTGGCTCTGTACCTGTAGAGCTCTGTCCCCATGGAGCTGAGGGCACACTCCCATCACTGCGCTGTGCGAAGTGAAGGATGCTTCACGTGCCATGGGATGCCCTGGGCCCCTCTGCTGGTGACTCTGCTGCAGGATACCGTGACCAGGAGAGCTGAGAGCTCAGGCCTGTGTTGCCAGGCGCACCTGACAGCAGGTACAGACTGGGCTCAGTTTTGTACCCAAACTCTGGTCTCACACGAGCAGCGCTCCCTGATTTCCCAGTGCTGTGCTAACGTGTGCTGGGCTGGCTCTGCACACAGGAGCTTCCTCTGACCTCACACTCCAGATTGGAGACCCCTGCAGTGCTCTGACATCCTTGGATCTGTGTGTGTGTGCCCCGAGGCACGGGCACAGTCGCAGGTCCTGTGTAGTGGTGAACCATTAGCCCACATCCCACGGTTCTGGGGAGCAGGACCCACCTGACGCTGCTGAGATGGGGTAGCCGTTCTTCCTCCAGGTGACCCGCGGCTCTGGCGTCCCACTGACCTTGCACTCCAGCAGGATCTTGCCGCTGATGTTGACCTCCAGGTCCGTGAGGTTCTGGATCACGTAGGGCGCCGCCTTCGCTGCAGCCACCAAGGGAAAGAGCCCCCAGTCAGCTTTGGGGAGGCACCTCCCTCCCCTCGGCCACCTCCCCTCCCTGCACGGCCTCTCTGGGCTGGATGTGGCAAGGATTTGGTTGATCAGTTCATCAAAAATCCCCCAAAAGGTTCTGGGAGAAGTGGGGGAGTTTATTTGGTTTATTTTCACACTGCCTAAGCTTAGGTTTGGCTGCAGCTCCAACTCCTCATCCTCTGCAGAACACAAAGGACAGGGAGTGGGACGTGCACATGCAGAGTGAAGACAAAAAAAGAGAAAGGAGGAGGCAAAGAGGAAACAGTTCTAAAGGTTTTATATCCTCCACCAGGAGTGCAGCTTTCTCCTTACTACAACCATGGTAACCCCCACTTTATATTCATTTATAAAGTGCAGGACAGCAATGAATAAAATCACAAGCGCAGCATAAAAAATACCCAAAACCTTCACTAAGGACAGAAGCTGAGGGGTATTAGAACACTGAAAAGACCTTGTTTGAATGGGGAAGGAAGGCAGGTCTGGAGGGGCATTTCCATGTGTGTTCTCCACAAGAATTGCCCGACGTGCCAGACGAATAACAGACCCCAGTCATTCTCAGAAGAATGCGATCCTGATTCCAGTTCTCCATGGATGTATTCCCAGTCTGGCTGTGTTTTTCCCATAGCCAAGCTGTGTAGGTGTGTGTGTGTGTAGGTGGAAATCTGACTGACTGAATAAAAATATCTGCCAGGGGAGAGGAGAAGGAAGTGCCTGAATGCAGAGTGCAGAGCAAGGCCAGTGCCTCACGGCAGGGGATGCGCCCAGGTGGCCCTGGTGCTGTGGGGAGCAGCCAAACCATCATCACTGCCTAACACCTGAGTGAGAAGTGTCCTGCCCTTTGTATTCCCACAGCCAACAGAGCCAGGCTGGAGGAGCTCAGTGAAATAAAAGAGTTGGGGGCTTGGGTATAAGTAAGAAAATAATTATTATAACAAAGTGCATCCCTCTTACCCAGAATAAATGGCACCTGCCGCTTGATTTTACACTTGCCCAGTGACATTTGGGATCTGCTGGGTCCAAATCTATCCAGGCATCTCATCCTGGCAGCTGAGATGGGCGCCAAAGTCATACAGATCTGGGGTGAGCATCCCAAATTACAGTTGTGCTGTCAGTAAATGGTGGGTGGTGCCTTTTGTACTCAGTCAACTCTAAATCTGCACCCAGCATGGAGCTGGGAAGATGAAATGCTGCTGAAATCACCTTTATGCCATTTCAAATATTATATCCAAACCCAGCAGTGGCTGGGTGAGTGTTATCCACGTCAGGCTGTCAATCCCCACGGAGTAAATGACAAAATCAAACCAGAGCAGGACACGAGGTTTGTATCAGGACACGTCCCAGTGCCGCTCTCCCCTGGCACGTACCTCTGACCAGGAGCTGGCTCTGCTGCTCCCGCCTGTCCGTGCTGTTGTGCTGGTTCTGGGCTCGGCACTTGTAGAGGCCGCTCTGCTCCCTCGTGACGTTGGGGATGAGCAGGGTCAAGGAGATGGAATATTTGTCCGTTTTCCTGAGCACGGCGTGGCCGGGAGCCGGCTCTGAGGAGGGGTAGTACCAGGCCAGGTGGGTGTAGATGTACTTGGAGGCCCGGCAGGTCAGCTGGACGTCACTGCCCACGATGGCCGTCACTTGGGAGGCTGTTTGCAACCCAGAGGGCACATCTAGGAGGAAAGGAAAACGTGTTTGGAATTCAATCCCAGCTGAGAAGATCTTTGGCTGCCTGGCTGCTACTTGGGGGTCAAATTTCCAGCGGTAATGGAACGAGCCAGGTTTAATGAGGCACATGCTTGCATGTGGAAACAGGCACTGGAGCTGGGAATTAGGGAAGTGAGGGTTCCTCTCACTGCCCAGTGCTGACCTGGGCTAGTCCAGCCCTCAGCACTCTAAATCATCCCGTCTCCAAGTAATGAATTGAAAGCTTATAAATAGAAGGAGTTAATGGACTGAGAGAGTTTAATCAGAAGCTGTTTCTATCCAGGTAGATAAATGTGTTTGGGAGCTCTTCCCTCTCTATCTGCAATCAGGGCTGGAAAGCATTAATTGCAGAGGAATAAAGAATCCATTCCCATCCCTCAGGAGCAACACCTTCTTCCCCGCTGAGCAATCTCCCCAACTCTCTCTTATTCCAACTGTGCCAATATTTATTTTCATCACATGTGCCTCGGTGGATATTTACTTGATCACTGATGGATTAACTGATCTAATGATGTCCAAGTCCTTGAGGCCCTTAAGTTTAGCAGGAAAATACTCTGAGTCATGACTCCGACCTAGCCATGAAAACTGAGCTGTTTCTTGCTACATTTTTAGTAACTTTTCACTCCAGACAAAAAAAAAATCAATTTTCCTGAAGTGGCGAACTGAATCCATTTGAAAACAAGAAAAACTGAGTGGAAGGCCAAAGCCTGCCTGCAGACACATTCCTGCAGTAGCTGCCAGAGACATGCAAGTAAATTGGGGCTGGAAGATACTCTATCCCCTTTAGATTTTGTTAATTTTAGGGATCTGTCCACCTGAATGTAAGATCATGGATAACCACAGTGACCTGGAATTATTCTGGTGTCTGTTAGGTCAGGATTTTTAAGCAGCTGAGAGTTCTGAGGAGCCTCTTGTCAATGTTACCAGGGATGGGACACCTCGGGAGGGCTCACTCTGGGCCACCTTCTGAACAGGAACAGGTTTGCCCTAAATCTGAGAGATTCTTCAGAGCCAAGCTGTGGGTGAGATGCTTTCTCAAGCCAGGATGGGGTGGGTGGGACTTTGAGAGGGACAGAAGTTAAAGCAGAACAAGTGCGCGCTGCACCTGCCATCTGCAAATTCCACCTGGAACTTGGCCAGGGGCTCCCTCTGCAAAAGGCTCTGCAGAAGCTGCAGTTGAGCACAAATAGTGAGGCTGCTGAAATAAGCAATCTGCCTTGTAATAAACCATATATTCTATAAAATACAGAGCCCTGCAGGAGCTTTCAGATGTGATTAAAAGTCTCTCTTCTTCACGAGTTGTCTGGACTAGAACCCGTGAGCTTTTGCTTCATGGTTTTTAAAGACTGGCACCAGAAATGCTTCACAAAAGATCCAGAAAGAGAAGAGACCCCCTCAGGCCACAGCTCTGGAAATTGTTCTTTTTCTCTTGTTTCCTTGCCCTGGAGCTGCAGTTGCTCTCTGCAGGGTGTTGTTAGGCTCAGTTGCTCTCTCTTGGTGCCAGCTGAGCGCTCAGGCTGCCTCGTGTAACACATCCACTCCTCACTCCTGCTGTCCTGCGCTTCCAACACGTCCAACTGCTGCTTATCAACACGGGGGGAATGTCTGAGGCCACCAAAACCTCTCCAAACGGGAAAACTGAGAGCCAGTGACAAAAATGGGCTGTGGCACGAGCAGCACTTCAGCATCTCCTGAATCTCTCCAGCCAAAACACGGAGCAAGTGCTGCATCCCTTGGGATAAGGCTGCCTTGGGCATGGCGCAGCTCGGGCTGCAGCATTTGGGTGCAAATTCCCAGTGAATGGGATGTGTCCATTCCCAAGCCCTGAGTTTGGAAGGGTGCTCCATAGTTTTGCTTTGCTGCTGGACTTGAAAGTTGCCAGGTTTTTTTTTCTACCAACTTAACATTCTGGGAGCAGAGGCCTGGCTTGTTTTTCTTATCATTCCTTCTCCTGACATATTTTATTTAGCATTTTGAATATTTTTAGCTGGAACCTGTGCTATTCTCTCCCATCTTGTTTGCCTTTCAAGCAGCTCTTTCAGCTCCAATAGAATATTCATTGATTTTCATTGCAGTGGAAGGAAAAAGAGAAGGAAAAAAAAGTTGCTCTGCTCTCTCTTTTCGTGCTCTCCTCTCTCTTTTCTCCTCCTACCTGGATTATCAGGGGAGTGAGTGCAGCTTGGAGAGCACATTGTAAGTCAGTTCATCTCTCAGACAGCTTTGCTTACATAATCCTGAACCTGAGCAGTGATTAACTTCCTCCCTCTGAACAGATACAGTGTTTTAGGAGGCTCCTAATAAGCTGGCTAAAAGAATGCACCACGGGGGCCTTTTCCCTTTTATCAGCAGTCGCCAAACATTTGTCTTTGGTATTGTGTTACAGTGTAGTAGCCGCGAATTTCCCTCTCCACCGTGCGGGATTCCATGGCAAAAGAGGGAAAGAAGCCATGGGGGGAGGTAAAAAGGCAGCATGAATCAAAGGCACGTCTGGCTCCATTTGTATTTACAAGGAATTAATTGTTTTTAATTTCCTGTGCTTTGCACAATAATCTGCGCAATTCAAAACTTCTGCTCTTACCCAAATTCCAGCCCCGGGCCTGGCAGGGGGGGGTTGCCCTCAGGAACAGGGGTGTAGGGAAGGGTGAGCCCCACTATCTGAACCAGTGCTGCTTGTCAGGAATCCTGTCAACACGTCGGCAGTGAGCAGTTTGGAGTGGCACAAAATCCTACAACAGCCCAGCTCATCCATTGTTCTGCTATCGGAGAGCAGATTTTTATCTCCTGCTGGAAATGCAATATTTTCTTTCGGGTAGAAATCTTTAACTCCATTTTTCTCAGTTGTTTTGGCAATCAGATAAACCCTTGGAAAAAGGGCTTTGGTTATTATTTGTTATTCTTATCGTAATTCATTTATATTCCCAGAACAGTCAGAGTTTTCAGATGGGTGGGATCCCACTCTGCTGAATGTAGTGCAGTCAGACAAAGGCTGGAATTTGATTTTCTCTGGACCTGCAGCTCTGTAGAGCTGCCCTTTCCAAGGTGCAGAGCAGAGATTACAAGGGAAATTACACTTGTCCATGGCAGAGAATCCCTGCAGGAGACTCCAGGGCAGCTTTTCACTGCACTGGGGAGTTTGCAGCCTGCTTGGAATGTGCTTTGGAGCTGGAGGTGGACAGTGACATTTCTGAGCATCTGCTGGCTCACCCAGGGCGTAAATGGGAGCTCTGGAGTCAGAGCAGTGCTGGGAAAGGCAGGCAGGGAACAGATCCTGATTGGACTGACACAAAACAAAAATCCTGGAATAAGAGTTAGGGCAGGGCACGATGGATAACAAATCCCTCCAGGAGAGACTCCAGAGGGCTGCAGAGGGACAGTGACAGTCAGGACATCTGCAGGAGGGGCTGTCACTGCATGAGGAGATTTCTCATCATGCTGGACCCCTTATAAGGTTTGGATTCCGAGTGATCTCCAAACCCTGCTGACCCTTCATGAAATGAACTCTGCTGGCAGAGAAATTATTTAAAAATAGAGCCCAGTTCTATTTCTGGTGTCCGTGGGAGTTTTTGTGGGGGCTCTGCAATGAAAGAACAAAATGGTTGCTGACAATTATTCCACAGGGATAAATCAATTTTTCTGAGATGAACGTGATGGTGATGAAAACAGCAGACTGAAGCGAGCACATCCCCAGAGAGCAGCCTGGACAACACCTGAGGAAGTGTCCCTTGAACACTCTGCCACATCCTGGGAAAACATCTCAACCCTGCCTCAGTGGAACAGGGGTTTGAGGGAGTTTAGCCCCTGTATCACCTTCAGATTTCTTACCAGGGAGAAGTGAGTTAAGCCCAGTTCAGCCAAAAGGTTTGACAGCAGCTCAGGGAGCACCAGCTCGTTTGTTGGTAGGAGATAATGGGAGAGCAGGTCTTTAAAATCAACCCATTGCTGAATTAATTGTGGGGTGCCACAACTTGCAGCTGCTTTGCAGAGAGCTGGGAAGTGCTACCAACATTTCCCAGATGTCCCAAAGTGCCACGTGTCGCTCGTGTGCTCTCAGGCTCTACCCCAGCCTTCAGCTCAGCCTTTAGGCTCAACCTGCGCAGATTTCACCACCCCACGATCACAAAGTGACCGGGTTAGAGCCTTGTGCTGTGGGACTTCCTCTGCCTGGAACCTCACAGGCTGTCCCTGAACGTCCCTCAACACTGAGACAGCAGAAAACTCCTGGGGAGAGTAACCTGGAGCCTGCTCCAGCTGTTCCAGCTGTGAGGGCAACCTGCAGAACGCTCCCCACAGCCTGGCCCTGCTGGAGCACCACTCAGAGAGGACCCTCCCGTGGAGGAAGGCAGCCCCAGGTCACTGCTGCTGTTTCCCTGCTGCAGCATGACCCACTTTAGCACCAGGATGGCCACGTTTAGAAAGTTTTCATTCCTTTCTAATCCCGAAACACCACTATTTTTAAATACAGCACTTCCAAAAGCCAGTCATGCTCGGTCAGCATCTGCCTCTTCCCCAGAATGGCACAGACTCCCAGTTTCCCCTTCACAGGCTGGAATAAATCTGTCTTGCCAAGCCCTGTGCACCTCCTGGTCTGCCTGGGTGGGAACATTCCCACCAGAACCGCTGTCAGTAATTTCGCCCAGTGATTCATTTCCTTCATAATTAAAACTGCATGATTAAAACACTTGTGTCTCAAAACATTGCTAGACGGATCTTAAAATAAAAAAAAATCTGAAATATTATCTCATTGTGGGTGGAAAAAAACCCCTACATAACTATTATTAAAATAAACCAGAGTTGTGCAAGGTGCATGGGATGATCCAGCCCTTTGGATCTGACCTTATCCATGTGACTTGTTGAGTTGCTGCAGCTTTGGGTTTAGTCACCAAGCGTGGCAGTGCTGTGAAGAGCTTGGATTAACCCACCCAGACACAACAGCTGGCAGAATTCCCAGCAGGACACTCACCACTTGGAAGGGGTGAGGTGTAAAATTAACAGCTGGTCTTCAACCTGCCTTGGACGTGTTGGGGACCTCTGATATCTGGGCTGTATCTGCCCAAAGCACACCTTGAAGGGCATTTTCCTGAGTAAATAAGAGTTAGAGCTTCGGGAGATACCTTTTGGAGGCTGAAAGCCTCTCCTGTTCCCACTGGGGCAGCACAAAGGAGCTCTAACGGAGGTGAAATCTTTCCCTGTATGGCACCAGCTTCATTATTGTTGGATGGCATTTTCCCTGTTGGCACTCGTGTGTCACACCAATGGGAAGAGTGTTTGGGGAGCCCTTTTTGTTGACAGCAGGACTTGAAAGGTGCTGGATTCCTTTGGAGCAATGGAGTCAAACAACCCAGGAGGGAAGAGAGGCACAGGAGTGCAGATCCCTGCCACGAGCGAGCTCTGCCCTCCCATCTTGCTTCACGGGCAAGGCACCAAGCAGTGAGAATCAGACATTTACTTGCCAGGACACTTCCGCACTCTTTGTTCTAAAAATCGGTATTTTGATGCAAATCCTGCCAGCCAACATCCACTCATCCAGAAAGTGAGCACAGAAATGTTTCAGTTTGTTCTGGGTGAGCACTTGAACAAGGCTGTCCCTCTCTTTCTGAACTGCCATCTCTCCTGAAAGCATTACGCAGATCTTGATCTCACTCCTGAAGAATTCCTGTGTTGAAAGGTTAAGCAGATATTTGTTTGGATTTGTGTTCTTTGGAGAACCTCCTCCCTGCACAAAGGGCACAGCAAAGGCCAAGGGCCCAGGCAGGGCTCCAGTGTCACCCTGCCACCAGCCCTGCACGGGGCTGCATCCTGGCCTTGCTCACCTTTGCTGTGGCTGCTCATTTCCTTGGAGACCAACCTTTCTCCTGGCTCAGGGAGAGGCTCCAGCCCTCTGGAAGACCACAAAGGCCTCAGCTTTGCCAGAGTTTTCCCGAGGACAGCGCTCAAATGTCACCAGTGTTGCTTTAAGACACAGAGAGAGGGACTTGGGGCTGCAGCTGGAAAGGGCAAAGGGACATCGGGGCTGATGCTGGACATGTCCAGCTGAGCTGGATCCTGCCTTGTGTGGGGTGAGGAGCCTGGGACTGCTGGATTGGGAGTGATCCAAAACACAACACCCAGGGATGGCCAGGAGTCTGAACCAGCACTCACCAGCCACGTCAAACTCGCAGGGAAATCAGAGCAGCAGCACCTGCCCTGGTGTTTGTGGTGTTTGTGGTGTTTACCTGACACGTAGAACTCGATGCTGCGCTCCTCCTCGCCCACCTTGTTGGAAGCCACGCAGTAATAGACTCCCGAGGCACTGCTGTTCTCCATGGTGAGGGTGCTCACGATCTGCCACGAAACAGAAGATGAGGAATGGCTCTGAGGGTGGGGCAGCCTTGGCAGAGTGTGTGTGAGGGTACAAAAACTGTTAATAATGGGTGAAGGTCACGGGCAGAAAAGTGCTCCTGTTTGAATTTTGGTCTCATCATCTCACATCATCTCAGCCCAGCTAAATCTCTTCCCTCCTCATTCCTAAACCTTCCCCTTCCTTTTTTTCCCTCTCTTACCCACAAAAAGCAAAGTCCTCCTTTGAGACACTGCCAAGGTCTTTGCGTGGCAAAAAGCTGAAGGGAAGGAGCTGGAGGATGCATCCAAACACAGTCCCACATCCATCTATTCTCTTTGCTGCTTTTCAGCTCTGGGTTATGTGGGGAATATCCACATTTGCGTGGGAAGCAGGTAATTCCTATGGATGTGGTACAAAGAGTATTGCAGGATTTTGCTTTTCCCCTCCGAGAAGGGAGGGAAGGCCATGGTCCCTTTGGGCCTGGGAGCCCCTTGGAGCCACACAGGACTCGTTCAGGGAGGGAGGAAGCTGTGGAGAAGCTGCCAGGGCTGCAACACTGGCAAATGCAGGAAGGGAGGGTCACGGAGAAGGGAGGAGCCCTTGTCCCGAGCCTCAGCACACTGGAAAAGGAGGTGGTTCTGTTACTGCTGGGGCTGAACTCAAACGTGTCCTCAAGAACCTGTGTTCCCTAAACCTCCCAAGCCCCGCTGGTGAGGCCCAGCCGTGTGGCACTGCCCTGTCCCTGTCCCGTGCAGCCTCCCAGGCTCAGGGATATCCACAGACCGTGGCTTTCATCATTCCTTGTATTCCTTTGGACTTAGCAGGAAAACACGGCCTGACCCACCAAGACAGAGATGTTCTCTCAGGATTGCTCTGCTCCCCCTGCAGCCATTCACCTGAGGAGCTCTGAGCCCTCACATTTGGAACAAATATCACTTTCTTTGCCATCCTATCTAAGGCCTTTGAGAATCAAAACTTGTAACACCCTCTGGCCCTTTGTCCTTATCTCCAGAGAGCTCTTTGAAGTGCACAGAAGCATCTCTGGACTTTCTTTTTAATATCCTAAACTAAACTCACACAAGACATTCCTTTGCCCCTCCTAAAGCTGCCCCATGAGTGTGTCTATAGCTGTGTGGGATGTATTTTCTGAGTTATTTAAGATTTGCAGAGATCTGGCACTTTAAATCCCACAGGGAAATGAGTTCCAAAGGTTTTGATCCCACGTGCATTTGACATTCTAATGGTGAGCATTTGCAGCAGAGTAAGGGCTGAGTGGAAAATTCTTTACTTTTCATGGGTACCAAACACAAGAATGGGGAACCCCCAAATTTAGGGGTGAAAGAGGAGAGCAGCAAACCCAGCTCCCTCTGGTGTCCACCACAGAAAGAGCCGTGCAGTCCTGAGTGATTTATGATGTGCAAATAGCTCTGCCTTGGCTATAAAAGCAGCGTGCTCCTCCTCCTCCCGGTGCTGTCCTGGAGCAGTGGCCCGATGCCACGGGCTGTGAACGAGCACATGTTCAGAGCCCTGAGCAGCAGCCGCTGCCTTTGGAATTCCTGCTGAATCAGGACCAACATCTTCCTTCTCATGACTGCTGCATCTGAGGATTTCATGTTTGGGAACACTAAAAGCCAATGTAAACGTTCGTGCTGAGGACAGAAGGGGATACACTTGGACAGCCTTTTAACAGCAATTAGTCTTCCTAAGTGACAGCTCTAGCTGGGAAGTGGAGGATAACGCTGTAGAGCCCGTCAGAATCATAAAATATCCATTTTGGGACATGTCCAAAGTGTTTGGGGTGACACTGTGGCTCTTCTAAACACTGATGCAATGCCTCAAGCTGCTTGGTGGCCCAGAGGTAAACACTCATGAGCACACACACAGATGCTGGTATCTCCAACCCCATAACTCAGGAAAAGTCTGGCAGGGCAGTGGGAAAACAAAAAACGAGCAAATAGCTATCCTGAGACCTCATAGAGGCTAATCTCAGTCATGTCTAGATATGAAGGTGAAAAAGATGGTAAATGACGGTGGGAAACAATCTGGGGACAAATTCTTGGGGAAAAAAACTACAGAGGGATAGAGAGAAAGTAATTTCCATGTTTGGGTGCTCCAATCATTGTTGTGCACTTGGAGACCAGCTCGTTACACACCTGAGCACCAGAGATAAGGCACTTTCCTGACTTGGCCCAGAACTGGCACCTCCCAGAGCCCTCCAAACTGTGACTTTTAAACCAGCAGCATCCAGCAGAGATCTATGTGTGATCCTTGAGCTGGCAATTCAGGATTTTGAGTGATTTTCTTGTAAGATGAATGCCTTGGAATGATTATGTATCAATCTTACACTCCAGCTGCGTGCTCCTGGGTAAATCCCTGAGCCTGGCAGCCCAGTTATCTTTCCAACATCTGAAATAAATCAGTGGTCACACTAACCTAATCCTGGTAGGTTTGGTAGCTGAAATTTGAAATTTGTGAGTATTTGGTCACACTGGCAGGTCGGGATAAGGATTTTGTTCTTCTAAATGCCATCCCTAATGAAAAAATGGTTTGAATTTGAGCACCCAAACATAGGGATCTTTTCCCATACTGAACAGTGCAAACTGCTGCAGACTTTTCTCTCCAGGGGCACAATCCCAGAATCTGGGGACCTTTAGTAGACAGTGGAAAAATTCTGCGGGGTAATCCCTGTGTGTGCTTAGTCCGTGCACCTGGAGAAGTATTTTCCACTCCTGGAATCAGAGCCAGGGTAGAAAAGCTTGAAGACATGTTGGAGTGAGTCCAGAGGGGCCACGGACCTGCTCCCAGTGCTGGAACCCCTCTGGAGCCAGGCTGGGAGAGCTGGGGGTGCTCCCCTGGGGAGGAGAAGGATCCAGGGAGAGCTCAGAGCCCCTTGCAGGGCCTGAAGGGGCTCCAGGAGAGCTGCAGAGGGACTGGGGACAAGGGATGGAGGGACAGGACACAGGGAATGGCTTCCCACTGCCAGAGGGCAGGGATGGGTGGGATATTGGGAAGGAATTGTTCCCTGGGAGGGTGGGGAGGCCCTGGCACAGGGTGCCCAGAGCAGCTGTGGCTGCCCCTGGATCCCTGGCAGTGCCCAAGGCCAGGCTGGACGGGGCTGGGAGCAGCCTGGGACAGTAGAAGGTGTCCCTGCCATGGCAGGGGTGGCACTGGATGAGCTCTAAGTCCCTCACACCCCAAACCCCTCTGGGATTCCACGATCAAGGCAGCGCTCACCCCACAGCTGCTTCTCTTGCCTCAGAAACCCAGAGCGCAGCACTCCCTGCTCAGCTGAATAATGATGCTGCAATTGCCCTAAAACTTTGTGTCTCTGCACTGAAAATGCCATTAATGAGCTATTTACAGCCTGGAAATGTGCAGTTTCCAGTTTCCCTGACACGTCCCCAGCTGCCAACGTGCTGCAGCCATGGATGGCTGTGCCACCCTCAGCTCCTGTGCAGGCAGCACTGGGACGAGGCTAATTAATAACAAATTATTGGCATGTAGTGTCTAGACATCTTCCTAGTGGGAGCTGGATGGGATCCTGGCAGTTCACTGCATACCAAACACCACACGTCCCAGCCTGGAGTGCCTGGGTTGGATTTGGAATTAAGGGCTCCATTTCCTACTACTTAACCCAGAGGCCACCCAATACTGCAAGGCCAAGGAAAGGATTATTAGCTAATAAATAATTACTAGGAAAGAATAAACTAAGTTTAAAACTCAATAAGCAAAGGAATAAAATGACTGATCTCTGAAGAACAGCTCTGACAAGTAAATAGAGCTTGCTGCTGGGAAAACTCCTAATGGGATAGTTCAATAAAGTCCATATGTAATGTTCCCAAACTGATAAAAATAAGTTATTTTAGAAGCAGCCAAATAACATTCCCCAGCCGTGCACCGTGAGTGTTTTAAGACATCTTGTAGTAAGGACAGGGCAACAAGACCTTTTTTTAAGCTGGAGCCAGCACGAATTAATATCTCCTGTTATTCCTTGCTTTCTCTTTCCTTTGTCTAATCCCTCCCTCTGAGAGCTTTAGTTAACAATTCTTCCTCTTTCACTTCGTTAGCTGCCCGTGGGCGAGGATGAGGAGGGGAAAACGTGGGTGGAAAACTTCTCAGCTGTCTGACTCTGGCAGAGCTGGGCTGGAGGTGGCTGCAGGGAGCTGGAATTACAGGAACTCCACCAGGGACCCTGCACAGAAAACATTCAACTCACTCCTAATCCATCCACTGGAGTGGCACACAGTCACACTTGTTTGCATAGCCCGACAGTCTGGATCCAGGATGGGAGTTCATTCACTCCAAACATGCTAAAGGATGGACTGAGGATGAGTGACACGAGAAGTGTGGGAGCCGGCTGAGAACTTCCAGCCTTGCTCCCATCTCTGGCAGGGGGTGTTCCTCTCCCTGGGAAAGGGGAGCAGCCTGTGCCTTCCTCTGAGTGGGCAGAGCTGGTGGCAGCTCTGTGTGGTCAGGAGAGGTGCTGGACTGGGCTGGGAACTGGGCAGGCTGGAGGTTTGAGGAGCCTCCGGAGGAGCTGCGGTGTGGATGGACCGCTCACCTCCAGCCCCGCAGCAGGTGGGTAAATCCTGGCTGGTCCTGGCCAATTCCCACCCCCTGCTCCTTCCTCAGTGACTGCAGCTATGGAACTCAGGGGCCAGGGGAGACAAAGGGCCAGTTCTGATGTCCCTGCTGCTGGCCAGGCTCTCACCAG
Organism: Oriolus oriolus; assembly: GCA_013400235.1. Taxonomy (NCBI): domain Eukaryota; kingdom Metazoa; phylum Chordata; class Aves; order Passeriformes; family Corvidae; genus Oriolus; species Oriolus oriolus. The sequence goes on along the minus strand of VXBT01008210.1, from coordinate 438,127 downwards.
ACCCACCAAGGACGCTGCCACGTGCTCCTGTGCCTGGGTGGTGCCTGAAACACCCGGGCTGGTGTCCCAGGGAGTGCTGCTGTGTCCCAAACCCGTCCCTGTGCCCCTTCCCTGGCACAGCCTGGCCTGACAGGGCTGGAGGAGCTCCCTGAAGTGACAGATTTGAACAGCCCGGCTGAGCTGCTCACACACTTTTCACCACACACATCCCACCGCTCTAATGTAGTCTTTTTGTTCCTTCAGGAGGTCTAAACTTGGCATTTTTGGGTCAGTTTTCTTGAGTGGTTGTGAATTTCACCAGCAGAAACGCCCACGTGGCCCGGCCACTCTCATATAGACATGAAAGGGAGAAAAGAGATGAAAAGAACCCCCCAGTGAGGGCTGAATTATGCATGAGTCTTGCTATTCTCTTCTGCTGGTCCCAAGCTCAGGCCAGTTTGTTATTTTGCTAACAGGAAAGAAAATAAAATAGCAACCTAGCTCCTTGTGACTTGAAAAGTCAGGCAATTCCTGCAGTCACGGCTGTTACACCTGGTGTGAAAAAGCAGATTCAGAGGAGCCACGCAGTGCTTTAAACCCCAAAGTGAGAAGTTCACCATGGACTCAAAACCCCAGGGAAAACGAAACTATCACAGTGCAACTGCCTCAACCCCTGTTGGACCAAAACTTCACTGAAGTCCATCATTACCTCAACCATAAAAAAAAAAGCACCTCGTGCTTTTCCTTAGGAATGAGACTCAGGCTCAGGAAGGGAGGAGGAGGTGAAATTCACTTCTCTATCTGTGGAATACTCATGGGATAATCATGATGAGGATGATGACAAGAGAGCTCAATTTTACATGGCACTTCTGTCAGGAGATGTCTGAAGAGCTTCAGGTGATCACAGAGCACCCGTGGTTTGCTGGAAAAACCCGGTACTTGCTGCCCTGCCAGCCTGCCTTGGGCAGCTTTCTGGATCTGGTGATTCCAGGGCAGTTATTCCCATATTTTTAGCAGCTCTAAACAGTTAATGCAAGTTTTCACATGTGGCTGGACCAGCTTTTATTGCTGCAGCTCCCAAGGGTGAACTCTTGGTGCTGACAAATCCTAGAGCCCAGGTGAATTCCACCTTCTGCCCAAGACTCCCCAGTGCTCATGGGACAGGATCAAATCCCACAGGAAAATCCCAAACCTCAGCTAATGCCAGGTTCCTAACACAGCTCCTGAAAGCTCAGACTCCAACATCTTTATTTTTTCATCTGCTCGGTCAGTGCAGATGAATTATTTGCTGGGACGTGGTGGGAATGGATTGGGCTGTTCCCTGTCTGTTCCATTCCTGGTGGGAATAACGACTGATAAAACTCATGGAAAAGTCTGAAGACTTTTTCCTCAGTGTCTTCTTTAAAAATTGTATTTTTTAATAGAAAGACTCCAATTAACACAGAACCTTGGGCTTCAGCAAGGGGGAAGGAGAGGAATTGTCTGCAATGTAAGCAGAGACACCAAGTGCTGAATCCCGAGATTCCTATAATTTAGTTATATTAATTTGAATAAATCTTAATCAGGACATAAAAATTAATAGGAAATGCCTCAGACCGTGTTTTCAGCCAGGGAGAAAAATAATGAATATCCTATAAATTGTAAAATTATGTAGCTGGTAACTTTAATCATGAAATATGTAAAAGCTGAAGTTAAAGGGTTGTTAAAGGCTGAGCTACAACCATTTAGAAGATGTCTAAAAATGAACTCTTGGGGATGCCAGGGGAGTGCAGAAAGAGCAGAGGTGTTTGTGCAGGGCAGAGCGAGGAGCTCTTGGGGAACAAGGAGATTTTTGAGGACTCCACGGGGTCCTGGTGTGGAGGTTCCCTTGTGGTCCTCACTTCCACAATTCAGCAACCAACAGGTATTTTTTGAGCCACAGCAATTGTGAAACCTTTCACTTTTATATGGGGACTTGAAGAGAACTTTATAAGAGAACTTGAAGAGTGATCATAAGACACAGACTAAACTCTGGGACACCAGATCATACACTTAGACAAACTGTATATATCTATATCTATATATATATATATCTGGAGACAAACAGTAGCCCTGAGAGTCTCAAAGCTCTTGTCAACCCATACAGCAACCACAAAGTCTTATAAAAGGATGAAATTTTGTAGATAAATGTTGCTGAGCTCAATTTTTATAAATAATTAGCACTTTTGAGGGAGTTGCTTTCACCTAAGATCTAAAATTCTTAAAGAATACATTAAAGCCAGAGCTTAAGGGGCACTATGCCATCTAAATAAATCCAATTTATAAATATCTCTCAGCAATGGAAAAACTCAGGAATGAGAGGCGAATGCTGATTTTCTCCTTCCCAGCCCAAGCTCCATGTTTTCAGAGCTCTGGTTCGGATTATGTTTAGAACTGGAAAGTCTCCCTGAGAAAGAGCAGATGGCTGAGGCACTGATCCTGCCAGATGCTGATTTAGTCTGGACCCAGTCCAGAAGAGCACTTTAGCTTTGTGCTTAACTTTAAGCACGGGAGTAACTCCAGAATTATCCCTTGCTCAAAGGTGAACCAGGGTTGGAGCGGCAGCGCCCAGCACCTCGCAGGATCCGACACGGAACCATCGGGAACATCCACCTCCAAACCTGGAGCTGCAAACCCCCTCCTGGAGCCAGCAACCCCTGCAAGTCCACCAGGTAATCCCAGGCAGAGCCCAGCAGAGCCAGGAGGCCCTGAATCCACAGCAGGTTCCCAGCATGGACGTGTGGAACATCAGCCAGTACCACCACAGGCACCTGGGGGACACTGAGCAGGCAATTCCTGGTGGGATCTCTGCAGTTCACCCAGGCAGGGTGATCCCAGTGCTGCTGGAAGGGGGAGCAGGCAGGGAAGTGCAGGAGGAAGTGAAGTGGTTTCAACCCAGGACCTGCACACTCTGGAAATCAGAGCAGGAACCTGTGGCCCTGCAGGGCTGCACAGCACACACTGGGGCAGCTCCTGCTGCTGGGAGTGGGGAAAACAGGGCAGGACAGAGTGGGGCAGGATAAAGGGGGGCAGGACAAAGGGGGCAGCACAAGGAGCTCTCCAAGTGTTTAATGAGCTCAGAGTCCTTATCGGCGTTCATGTCACAGCACCCCTCGCACTGAACCACTCTCACACTTTCTCAAGACTGAGGGAGACACGGAGGGTTTTGACCCAAAAGTCTTGGGAGAGTTTTAAACAGGGCGTGTGACATCATTGCCAAAGCCCGGCCCTTGTAAACAGCAGAGATCTGCGATGATCCCAGCGCTGGGGAATTCCAAGCATGCCAAGAACCCTCAGCAGCTTGGGAACCACGAGCTGGGGGTGAGCTGACATCATCCCCACCATCCCACACATACCTTTGCTTTATCCCCCTGCCTCATGCGGGTGCTCTCAATGCTCCTGATCTTGTTTCCCGTGACTGTGTTCTCTCGAACCACAACTTTTGGCCCCTCAGGATTGCACCTGGAGGTAGAAAAGCAGAGGTGGTGTTCAAGGTAAGCAGGGAGGTGTGTTGGAGTGAGAAAATGTCAGTCTTAGACAATAATCTTAGGTCTTAAGTACTCCCAAAAGCTATTGCTGCCGGAATCTGTTACTTCTCTGAGAAATTCCTCCATTCCTTCTTTGCAACATTCCATAATTATTTACAAAGCACCCTGACAGAGGCAAACAAAATCAGTTCATGACCAGCAATGAACGCCCCAAACTTTCCAAAGATTGAAAATGGAAAATACTGGACAGCTAATTCAATCCTGTGAGGTCAATCAGACTATCCTAAGTTATATTTCCAAACTCAAAATGCCAGTCACTCCAAACTGCGGGAGGTGGATGTTGCTGAGTGTCTGTGCTCAGCTTCCAAGAGAAGTGTGGGCTGAGGGAGTAGAATGGATCAGTACTGGGATGGAACAGCAGAAGGCCCCTTCAATGCTGCACATTCCACAGAAGACATTTATCAATCTTCCTTTTGGAATACGGGCAAGGAGCAGAGTACGTAACACGTCACGTGGGAAGGTCCAACTGCACCAAAAGCTTTCCTGTCTTCCTTAACTTGGAAAAAACTAAGCAGAAACAGCTCTTCTCATTCCTAGAAATGCAAAGGCTCCGAGCCCACCACGGGGTTTCAGGAGGTAAAATGAATATGGACTTTTATAGGTGCTGACCAAGGGCTGATGCTGCGGAAAATTCATCCATAAATCAGCCGTGCCTTTGCCAAAGCCACACAAAGCACAGGGGCAACACCCTGGGTCAGGGGAGGGTTTACAGCTCTCAGAAAGGCCTCATTAGAAGATGTCTTGAGGGACTTCCTGCGAGGCACAATCCTGTCCTGAGGAGAAGGGGAAAAGCTCAGAGGAAGTAAATCACATCCCAGCTCTGAGGAACAATGCTGGTGCTCAGGGATTCAAAGGGCACTGCTGAGGCAGAGTGGGGGGAGAGAAAGAGAGAGCGAGAGGAAGTCAGACAACAGAAGGAAATGGGGGCTGTGTCATTTCCCACAGGAATCCTCCTCCAGCTTCTGCTGCAGAAAGATAAGGCTGCCCCTGGGGCCAGCAGAGGTAGAGCCACTCTGCAATTGTATTTAAATCGATAAGATCAGAGAGCTGCAGCAAGGGTTATGTGAGGTCCTTTGCCACCAGGTCACTGGTTTGGATCTGGTTTAATTCGGCTCTCGTGGCCAATTCTCTCCCCCTAAACACTAAGGTCTGGAAAAGATTTCGGGTCACCTCTGTGGCTTTCCTAGAGGATGCAGAACCTGTTTCCATGCGGGGTTTCCACCCTGCTCTTGTTGGGCCCCTCCCAAGCAGAGCCCCCGTGCCTCCTGCTGCCCTGCAATGCCAACAAAGGCAGCAAATCCCTGAGTTCATTCGCACAGGAGCACAGTAACTGCGGGACACCTCCCTGGGCAGGCACACAGGGTCACTCCCGAGCTGAGACTGCACCACCCAACATCCCTGTGCTGCACCTGAGAGCCTGGGAAAGGACTTCTCCACGGCCTTCCCCTCTCTCATGGCTTGCCATTCACAGCGCTAAATGAGTGAGAAAATAAGGAACTATCCAGCATTTTTCTCCCTTGCTTTCTAGAGCTGTCTTCACTTCTTTTATGGATGGGAAACCTGATTTCATCCCTCTCACTGCAGGGAGGAGCTGAAGTGGTGAGAACTGTGCAGGACCCAGCTCCAGCATGTGCCCGGAGGCTACCAGGGAAGCGACTGGGCATCAGCCAAGGCCTCTCTCTGCACACCCCTCTGCTCAGGGAGCTGCAGGAGCAAGGGAAATGTCTCCTTTAGGCAAATCTCCAAAGGCATCCCAGCTGCTCCCTGGCCTCCTTCCTCTCTGGCAGCTCTGACCCAGTGACTTCGCTGTGTGTTCCCACCTCAGCCTCCAGCACAGAAGGGTCCCCAGGAAGACACAATTCCCTCTTCCAGCTTCTGGGACACAGAGGCTGCCACAGGAGCCTGAGCACGAGTGCAGACAGCCCTTGGGAAGTGCCACGAATCCCACAGGGATTTAAGGAAGCCAAGCCTCCAGCAGGTTTGTCTGGCAAAGCTTGCAGGGCAAAAGGTGTGCTAGCTCTGCCCACAAATCCTGCTGGTTTTCCTTTGTCAAACCATTCACAGCATTCAGCAGGGCCAAGGAAAGGTCTGGGAAAGTCACAGGGGCATTGCTGTACAAGGTAAAGGAAAATTCAGTGATCTTTGAGCACTTTAAACTTATTTAACACAATTCAGGTAATACACAAGGTGCACAGGCGCAGACACCAGCTGGGCTCAGAACCCTGGAGATCTTCACTCTGTTTGTGGTTTCAGCTCAGATAAATAGAATGGAGTGGAAAGAAAACCTGGCTGGAAACTCCCCACCAATTCAGGAACATGTTCATCCACAGGGATGGCACTTACAGGGTGTCTGTGAGGTTGCAGGGCTGCCACTTCCACTCGATCCTCGGCTCGGGATTCCCGCTTGCCGTGCACTGGATTTTGTATTTGCTTCTCAATTCCACCCGCACAATCTTATCGAAATCTGTTTCCTTTTCATAGATCTTGGGTCTCTCTAAAGAAAAAAAAAACCCACAAAAAATGCAAATGAGCAAATTTACATCCGTGGTCATGTTTCTATAAAAGGTTTTGAAACATTTTGCTGGGAGAAGTGATGATCCAGTGAGGCTCCTTGGGTTGTGGGGAAATTCCCAGCAGTTCTGAAAATATTCCTTCACAGAAACAAGGGTTTGATTTTATTTCACAAAAGACATTGCAATGCTACCACAATCACCCTAATCCCTTTCACGTGTTGGTGTGGACCTGCTGGACTTCTGGAAAATTCACAGAACATCTGTCGGGCAGGGGCTGCAGGACCAGGATCAGTCCATGGACTGTGGGCAAAAAGGGATTGAAGTGCTGATGTCACCTCCCGAGAGGAACCTCACCAGGCAGCTGCTGCTCGGCAGTGCAGCCACCAGCTCCTCAGGGCTTTGGGAAAAAACATCTTTTTAATCTGAAATCTTTCCTTTTCTCTGTAACGTGCACTGGATGGAGGGAAGAAGAAAGCGAGGAGGGAGTGGTGTGGGGAAAACACTTGGAGAGAAATGCCAAGAAATTCTCACCAACCAACCACAGACCCATTCAAAATGTCACGGCATTACTCACATCTGGAGGGGCTGCAAGATCACACCCTCGCACTGGAAATCTCTCAAGAGCAAACTTTTTGTGACACTTTCAGGGCTGCTCGTTGCCAGCAGGAAAGAAATGCTTTGTCCTGTCTCCTTCCAGCTCCCACGGGAAGGCACGGAAAGGAGAAATAACGGGAAAAAAGCCCCAAAGTGAACTGAACTTTCCCTAACCTCGGACAGGGTGGGTTTGGGTTTGGGGTGAAAGCACAGGCTCTTCCCTTGTGCAGACAGCTCTGCCCATCCCTGGCCCTATCTCTTTGTCTGCTTCTCATAACAGGAAATCAAACAGATTTATTGGTGGGGTCCCTGCGTGGGACACCCCTGTGCAGCCAAGAGAGGCTGCTCTGCACCGAGGCCTTCTGACAAGCTGGGAAGTGAATGTAGATTAGATTTCTATTTTTTGGGTTAACTTATTTTTTCTGCTGTCAGGGAGGCCCCAGATATGTAAATATGAGCTATTGCCCACCTCATCAATCTTGAGCCCTTTCCCTTTTTTTTTTAAATAGCCTTTTTTTGCTTTCCAGCCCTCTTAGGAGAGGACTGACCAGGCTGATCCCGTGCCTTGGTGGGGACTCTCACTTGGCATTTCTCATGGTCAGACTCTGAAAGATCTTCTGACCTCATCAGTGCCTGAAAACACATCAGTATTTCCTTCTCCACCCCATGGAAGCAGTGACTGGAGTGGGTTCAGCCATATCCCATCCTGTTGTAAAACACTGGCTGTTTAAAGGACCGTCAGTAGGTCCTGATTAACATTTCCCCCGAGGAACCCAAGTGCTGGCCCCTGTTTGGTGTGGCTCTCGTGGAGCTGAGCCCCAGGATTCCAAGTGCCTGGAGATTCCTGAGCACTTCACAGGACAAACTATTGGGACTAACAGTGAATTTCCTTAGCTGGCATCTCATTTCCCATCAATAAATTATTTCTGATCATAGAAATAACTCTGTAAATTCTCCCCAGAGGGAGGAGCACATTTTTTATTATCTCAGACGTTTTTCTTTTCAGTCTCAAATCCTGTGTTTGACATGTCTGGACCGACCTCAAAAGTGTGATTTTCACTTGGAGAAAGACTCGAAGTTCAGTGTGAAAGGTTACACAAGTGTTATGTGAAAGGTTACTCGAGTGTTGTTTTTTGGGCTGTGAAAACAAAGCTTTACACACTTGGGCAGGGGGACTGGTGTTGGTGTGTGTGAAAGAGCATGGGGAGACAAGGGTTGATCACAATCTTTTAATATCAGGACATTTTTCTATATTCTTGGTTGGCTGTCATTTAAATTGTCCTTCGAAAAAAGAAGTAATAATTTAACTTGATCCGATTCTAACAAGAACATACACGAGTGAGGAACGAATTCTTCACGCCACAATTAAGGCACTATTAAATATGACTCGAGACCTAAAATGAGTCAAAATGATTCATCAATTGAAAAGATCATTACTTATGATCAAGCAATTATTTTTTTTAAGTGTGAGGGGCTGGCTAGAAATGCCTCCCTATCACAATACACAGAGTGGGGTGGCGGCTGATTGTGGGCACGAATTCGGAGACTGAAGCAGCTTTTCCAAGTGTCTGTGCCCTTCCCCTGCAGAGCTGGTGGACGAGGTGGTGTCACCCTGCAGGTGACCCTGCTCAGCTGTACAGGATGGGGACAGGAACCTCCCACACCCCTCTGTGCTCCCCTGTCCCTGCAGGATGCTGGCCCTGGAGCACTCTGGGTTTGTGGGGGGAAAGTGGGGGATATTTCTTGGGATGAAACCTTTCCAACCCTCTGCCCGCTGCCGTGGCCATTTCACCTCTGACTGTGCCCCTGCAGGCAGCTGGAGCTTTGCCCTTCCCCTTGCTGGGCCAAATCCTTTTTCCAGCACCTCCACGGGTGATGGAAAGCCAAGAATGGGTTTCTGTGGTGGGACTGCCCTTGGCAGTAACACACTAGGAATACAGAGAATACAGAATTTGAAAAATATAAAAGCTAAAACCTAAGGCATCACCTCAGGGCTGGCACCTGCAGTGTCCCCTGTGGACAGGCTCCCACGTCAGCCTGCGGAGGGGTTTTGAGCCCAAAGCCTGGCATCGCTGAGGCTGCACCCAGCAGGGTTTTCAGGTAACTCTCTCCAGCCCCCTCCAGACAGAGCTCTGCCCTCCTCTCCCTTTCCCGTTTGCTCACTGAGCAGCTCAGGGATTGTGCACAAACCCCCATCCCTGCTCATGTCCAGCGTGGGGAAGGCTGGGGGCACAAATCCCTCTGCCAGCACTGCCAGAGCAGATTCTTCCACACCCTTCCTTCCTTCTCCATCCCCCTTCTGCTCCCCACCCCTGTCCCCGGGACCTCCTGTTCCCCTCCAGCCTCTGCTCCCAGCCCTTGGCCGTGGCCCTCCCCAGGCTGAGCTCTCTCAAGCAGAAGCCAAACAAACCTTAAAAGCTTTCAGGTCCCTGGCTGCGTGGGGAGGGCGGGCCGTGCAGATGGCTTTAAATGTATCCAAATAAATGGCTTTTCGTCCTCGCTGGCTGGAAGTGTGATTGTATCCCCAGCTCGCCTTGCAGGGGTGCAACTGCTGCTGTGAGAGCTGACCTGAATAACTAAAGACTCGGCTGCTGCTGCACTGGGAAATGCAATCAAAAAGCACTTCTGCTTACTGTGGCTTTCAAATTGATCAGCATTATGCAAATCTCACCTTCCTCGCTGCTGTTATCTCCACTTTGTGGCGTTAGGAGCCGATAATCTGTGCAAGGATTAGGACATGAACCCCTCTGCAAGACTCTCTTGTCTCTAAATTCCTCGCAGGTGCCACGAGGGGTTGTACACCTGTCACCCAAAGGAGCGTCCAAATATAGAGGAGAGCACAGAGAAAGTTTCTCTGCCTTTTTTAGAGCAGCTCTGCTTTCCCTTCAGTGACATCTGACTGAACTGCTGTTCATGCACCTTCCCCACTACCATTCAAACGGCTTCAGAAATCTTTTCACATTAAGCACATCATTAAAATAACTGAGAGAGGCCAGTGGAGCATTAGTCTCAATTTTATGTACTTTGCTGGACACAGGGCTTCATTAAAACCATTGATGGAGTTGCACCTTGTTTTCTATTTATCTTTTCTGCTTCCCAAAAACCAAAAATTATTTGCACTTGGGAGCCTTCCATCTGATGTTTGTGCAGTACTTAATGGAAATACAAGTGAATATCCTGTAGAGGGAACTTCCTAGTGCAGGCTTGGACTGGGAAAGGGTGAAATTTCCCTCGAAGTAAAACCCAAAATGACAAAGTTGTCTGGGTTTGCTTCACATTTCTTTCCTTTTTATTAAAAAGAAAGAAAGAAAAAAACTGAGTGAAATGACCTGAAAACACAGCTTTTGTTTCAGACTGACCCCCGCGTTGTGTTTGACCCTGGCTGATTTTGGCTGAGGGTTTTTCTGGGGCTGGTTTGTTGGTGTTTTGCTGTTTTTTCCCATACCCTGCACCCAGAGCTGCTCCCAGGTGGGTGCACGGCCCTGTCCCCACGGTACCTGCGAGGAAACAGCTGCAAGGAGCGGCCAAAACCTCTCTGGGAGTCAACGCCACAGCCAGGAACGGGATTAGGGACAGGATTATGGCCCTGCCTGATCTCCAGCTGCTCCATTGTGACCCGCTGGAGTGGGCTGGGAATGCCAGGGGTGGGAGAGAACAGGCACTTGGATCCTGGAGGAACAGATATTAAGAAAAATCACAGGGCACCTGAGCTGCCCCACAGGGAATTTTGGTGTTACAATGGCGGTGCAGCTTGGCTTGCGTTTTCCTGACCTGTGTCGCTTCTGGATGTCTCTCTTTTCCCAGAGCAGAAATCTCTTCTCCCGTGCTCTCCCAGGGCTGTCATTCACCCCCAATGCAGCTTTGGGGCAAAAAAGGGGTTTCTCTCATCTGTCTCTCCCCATCTTATCTTTTTACAGAGTTCAGAAGCAAACAGGTGATGAAGAACTGCTCATTTTAAGCAGAGGAAGCCGTTTTCTAGGATTTTTCTCTCTGTCCCCTTCTCCTGCTTTCCAAAAATCAGTTAATGTACCTGCAGGTTGGCTGAGGGACAGCGTGGGAAGCACGTGCTGCCACTTCCCCCCTCTCTCTGGGTTTTGGGGGCTGTCAGACAGAGATTGCTGCTGCACAGATGTGAGCTGAATGCTTCGGATCCTTCTGGCAAACTCCAGCAGGCCCCCACCTTCCTCTTCCTAAAATTGCTTTGGCTACTTCCAGCAAAATGAAAATAGCTCATCTGACTTTTTCATCAGGGGCTCTCCTGGGAGCTGCAAGTGTGCAGGGTTGGGATGATGTCAGGGAGAAAACTCTTCAGGATTTGTTCATGATTAGTGTGCGGGAAAGGGCCGCTGCAGCCTCCTTGTGCTGCTGCATTTTTTCTTTTCTTTCATAAATCCCCCAGAAAAAGTTGTTTCTCTCCTGCCTGTGCCTGATAACTGAGGCTGGAAGCGTGGATTGGAGCACTGTGTCCTGCATCCATGGGCTACAGACACTGCTCCCAGAACCCAGGAGGAAAGCAAAGCCTTGGACGTGGAAGCACATAGGAACGGTGGCTGGATGGGTTTATTTTGGGATTTCTAGTTTGCTCGGCTGGCCCAGGCAGTGGAAAATTCGATTTTCTGCTTTGACTTTTCCTGAGTGGCTCATCCTCCAGGGAGCTGGGCAGGAGCTGGATGTGCTCCACAAAGGAAACCCAGCCCTGGCAGGACCCCGGGGCGTGCAGGTGAGGGAGGGGACACTGTTTTTGTGGCTCAGCCCTGCAGCCTGAACATCAGCTGGATTTCACCAAGAATCCAGAGAAATTCTTCTTTCTCAGTGGGGAAGGCTCAGGGGTTTCAGTGACCCTTCCACACACCATGGGATGTCCCCTCTGTCCTGCACTGGCTGGAGCTGAGATCCCCCTCCCTCAGAGCTCTTTTCCTCTGCTCTGGCTCTGGGGAGGTGATGGGGTTTTGTTCTCATGGATCACCACATATTTCTTGGCTTTTGTGGAGATCACTGGGGACTCCTTTGATGTCCACTCATCCCTTGCAAGCCAAGGAAGGTCAGGCACAGAATTGCCTTTGATTTTTAAACCAAAATATGAAGAGCTGGCCTGACTACAGAGCAGGGCAGTGTGCATCATTCAGTGCTGTGGAGCTGCAAACAAATCGAGGTGTAACCAGTACCATGCACCCCTTTTATTCCAGTCCTTGCCAGGAGCGGGGGAATTCACAGGAGCCTGAGTTTCTGCTGCCCACATTGCTGGAGGTTATTGCCAGCACTTAATCCTGCTTTTCTTACAGCTACAACACCAGCTTGGGGGATCAAGGACTCTAGGAGGGAATGTAACTCCAGTTGGCTGGAGCAGCTGGAACCCAAAGCAATATTTGCTGGAAGAGCCTGGAGGGAGCACAGGAGAGAAACTTTGGGACAAAGAAGAAAGGCAGAGTGGTGAAGGAGCTTATTCATCCCACTTTTGAATTAACTCGTGCTTCAGTACACTCCTCACTCCCTAGGTGGTGGCTGGAGCCCGCTGGCTGCTCCGAAAGGGCTCAGCAGGAACCGCGATGGACGCAGATGCCTCGGACAAGGGTGAGGATGGAACACAGTCTGCTTGCCCAGAAATAGATTTGAGGGGGTTGTTTATGTTTTGTTCTGAAGCCGCTTTGCACTCCAGCCCGGAATAACTCCTTTCTCCCACATTTCTCCTTCTTGGCTGGCTCAGATTTTCAGCCACCAGCTGTTTGCTAGGATTGTTCCTTCTCCTTGCTCCCTCCCTTCCAAATTCTTCAGGACATTATTTTCTTGAAGCTTTTCTCAATAAGAATTTAATCAAACAAAACAAAACCACAGCAACCCGCCGCTTCTTGGACAGTGTTTGATGTGTAAATATGTAAAGAAGGAGTGTTTTGAAAATGCAATCAGCTACCTCCTGGGGACCTGAGTCCTACAATGAGCCAAGGTGACTCCACACGGAGATATGTGCTCCTGCAAGATTAAATTCCAGCTGCAGTGGGAGCAGGGGTGACCAGAGGCACAGCTAAGCCACTTCTTACAGAGGCATTTTTGGAATAGCAGCACGATTCTCCTCCAGGCCAGGCAGCTCCTGGCTGGACCTTGTTCTCCCAGTTCCCACCCTGCAGCTCTGGAGTTATTTGCCCATTTTGCACCCTCTCCACTCGATCCCTCTGCAGGTACTCCTCAGTTTTGTGGCCAAATCAAATTTTGGGGGAAATAGCCCCTAATGTTTTAGTCATTCCCATGGAGTGTAACACCCTGTGCCTACAGTGGGGCAGAACTCTGGGAGTGCTCCCAGTGAAACACGCAGGAGGTGACTCCAGGGAAACCTGCAGCAGTGCAGGTCAGGAGAGATACTGCCCACAGGGACTTCTGATCTTGTTCTCATCCTGCTTAAAGGGTTCTCCTCTGCTGCCATTATCGGTGAATAAAACCCTGCCAAAATTAACACCGTGCAATTTGAGGGTCGAGCCCTGCTGCTGTTTGTACTTTGTTTGTGAAAAACAATTCACAACAATATTAACTTCCAACTTCCTCTCCACCCTGCCCAAATATGCAACTGATGGCTGTGTCACAGCACGCTGAGTGCCAGCTGAGTACCTGTGGCACAGGAATGATGGATTGCTGTGAAGAGACTCTCGGAAGAGGGGGCTGTGTGATTACTGATCATTTCTGCACTGCAGTGTCCCCTTGCAGCAACAGAAAACATTCCAATGACATTTATCTCCTCACTCCAAAGGCTGCTTATGTAATCTTCCCTCTTCTCTTTAACAGTGTGGATCAGAACTCGCTCCCTTTCACAGATGCACCTCTGAAATGAAAGGCTGGCCCTGGATTTGGGGAGCAGTGCTGTTATTCACACCGAAATTGCCCCTCACTCTCAGGGTGCGTGGTTATTACTCAGCAGGAGCTTTATCAGGTGCTGAACTGCTGCAGGCTCCACCTTTTAGCCACGATGCAAAACTGATACTCCAACCACTGCGTCCACTTGAAGCCCAAGAGGATTTTTCCATCAACTCCACTAATCCCTGTGTTCAAATCCCAGCTCCAGTAATTGCAGGCTGCCTATGGTTCTGAGCAGAGGCATTAATCACACCTCCAGCTCAGAGGTGGTTTCTTTCAGGTAATCCCTGCAGAAAGGGGCTACAAAGTGTGTTTTGGTCTCCTTCTCTTGTCCCAGAGTCTGCTGGAACTCCAAGCAATTTAATCTCTTCAGGTGTGATAACCAGATATCAGTCGTGATGGCTGGAGATAAGTGCCAGGTTATTTGTGGAGAGTTAAGGGCAAAATTCCAACCTGCTTTCAGTTTGGAGCTCCAGAGTGTACTTGAAAGGAAATTAAAGGATGCCCAGATCTGAAAAAGCAGGTCCTGAAAAAGCTGTCCCTGCCCTCTGATGGAAGCACAAGAGAAAGGGCAGTTTGGAGAAGCTTCAATTTGCCCTTTTTGGGCTCTACCCCCAGGGATCTCAGTGAAACGAGCCTCTCCTGAGTGCTTCACACACAGCACATGGGGGTGGTGCTGCAGGGGAGAGCCTGGCAGCGATGGCAGAATTCCCTGGCTGTTGGGTGCCAGCCCAGCAAACCCTCGCTGCCTGCAGCCTCCAGCTTCCACCCACGGCACCCCTGGGCAGGGCTTCCCTGGCCTGCTCTCGTTCCTGTCACCAGAACAGGGACACTTGCTGTGTGCTTTTCCTGTGCTTCACCACGGGACAGTCGGGAACACTCCTGCAGCGGCAGGACTTTGAGAAATGGGGGGGTTTACAATGCAATAATTCATAATTGCTGATGAAGCCTTTGCTGGGCTGAGCCTTGGAAAAGCTGGGGTTGAGCAGCACTGTGTGAGAGATGGGATGCCCCAAGCTTGGACACACCATGGACATGAAAAGCTTGTGCTGGGCTGGTTTAATCCTGAAATAGCATCTTGCTGATAGAAAAAGGCTCTGTTTGTTTTTGGTTGCCTATTTGGGGAACGGCGGCTCCTCAAGGAAACGCTCTCTTCTGCACGCAAACACCAATATTTACCTTGACAAGATAGTTTATTATCATTCTTAATTCTCTCTTCCTTTGAACGTTTCCGTTCTCTGAAGAGGCAAAACCATTGTGTGGAAAAACAATCTCAAGTGGACAAATGAGGCAGCTTAACACGTTCCTCCTGCTCAGCTGAGCTGCAGGACCTGACCATGAGCGTGTTCTTGGCTCCCTCCTCTCCCAAATCACACATTAATTTGTGTCTTATTTCAGGTTTTTCAAGCTATCATATCTTATTTACTATTTTTAATAGGCCAGATATACCTAAGTGACGAGTTCTCCATTTTTTAGGCATTATTCCTTTGTGAAGGGTGAAATGAGAAAAACACAGCTGCTGGAAGTGACATGGGGCAACGATACATAAGTATATAAAAACTTGGACAATCGAGAATATTTTCAGGTGTAAGGAGGGTGAGGAGAGAAGAATTCACCACAGAAAAGAGAGCAAACCTGTCTCAATAACTACTCACTGCCCAAGTGGAAAATACAAAGGGAAAGCAGAGCTAACTTTTGCTGAACTCCTACTTGGCCTCATAATTCAATCTCTGTTGCCAAATTCAGTGGATTAAAAGAGGCAGTGGATGTGCAAAGAGACAATGTCCTGCATTATCCCAGCAAGGGAGGTTGATAAATGGCATTCCAATATCTATTTTTCCTCTGTGGCAAGTGGACCTGCTTCAGTGCACACCACGGTTTTCTCCAAATTCCCCTGAAAATGAACGTGTCCCTCAAGTGCTGCCAGCAGAGAAGTGACAGAGCAGAAACTACAGAGGTAGAAGGTGGATGTGGAGCAGGATGATGGACAGACATAAAAGCCAGGGCAGCTTCTCCAGTTCCTTCCGTCAGCCCCACTGGGACCCTTCCTGTCCCTGCAGATGTTCTCCAGTGCTTTGCCCGAGCTGCTTTTAAATCTCAAGGGATGAAACTTCCAGCCCTTCTCTTGGGAAACACTGCCCCTGGTTCTAAGACCTCTCTACTCAATATCCTGTAAACTCCTATAAAAATGTGAGGTTTGTGCCCTTTCCAGGCATTTCCACCTCTCTGTGTGGAGCCACTGTCCTGGCACTCGGTGCTGTGGCTGTGGGAGGTGCAGTGTCCCAGGGGAAGGGACTGGAATCACCCAGGGTCACCCTGACTCCTCAGAGCAGCTCCCCACTCTGCTGCTTCCATTGAACATGTGGGGAAATGAGGGGTTCAGTGCTTCCTGAGGGAGGTGGTGATCTCTGTGTAGTGCTGCCTCAGCTCTTATCAGCTCAACTCCGGGAAATGTCACCCATTCCTGCTGGCTGGTGCAATAGGATCACTCAAAATAGGATAAATAACCCAGTCCTTACCTGTCACCACCAGCTGCATGGTGAGGTTCTTGTAGAGGCCGTATTTGGGGTTGCTCAGGACGATGGTGTAGTTCCCAGCATGTTTGGGCCTCACATCTCGTATTCCCAGCCTGTATTTCAGTGGATCGGGCTCGTAGCAGGTGTGGTTGTCCTTGATGAGTTTGCCATCCTTGTACCTGTTTGGGAAGTTCCATCAAGGCTCATCACGTCCCAGTTATCCCTCAGAAACCCTGTCACCCACTGTAGAGGGGATAAAGGGCATCCCAGCAAGGGAAATGCAGGTCACTGCTTGGATTGGATATTTATTCCTATTATCCTTCCACACAGAACTGATTCACATCTGCAGTGCTGTGGGATGGATTCATTCCCCACAGGAGAAAGGTGTTTTATTGGATCTGAGTGAACAGAGCCTCTCACATGCTCAACTGTGATCTAAATGCCCCCAGATGAAGCTGGATGGGCAACGCCAAGTGTGGAAAACGTGGATTAGCAAAATGTGCGTCCTCAGTTTTAAAGGAAGAGATTAATTCAGCAGAATTGTCTCTTGGGATGTGTGTGTGAGCCTTTACTGTTTCTGAGAAAGTTAAAACTGTGGCCTGGAGAAGGTTGGTCCATGGGGAGGTCAGTGAGGAATTCCCAGCCTGGAATATTCCCTCACGGCAGGAGAGCAGCATCTGCAGGAGAGGCTCCTCTCCACTGCTAACCCCACACGCAGGTTTATGGGTAGGAAATAGGCCAGGCTTTGCCACACACGGAGCTTTAGGCTTGGTGGAAGGATGCTGGGGCATCTCCCACTGCCTGAGGATGCTGGAAACTTCCTTTGCAGTCATGAAAAACAACCATCCTGAGAGACCTCCAACATCAACAGCTGGGGCTCCGAGGGAAGGCAGCTCTGGTGGTCCCAGGCAGCCACCAAAGAGCTCCACGCTGTGCCCCGGAACAAAGGCTTGGCAGGGAGAAGGGGTCGGTCCCCACTTCAGCTCCCAAAACATCCCCATCCCTGAATAACAGCAGCAGTGAAAAACACCTCCTGGCACTGATTCCATGAAAATTAGAGGATTTCATGTGATTTCACTGCTGATAAAATGCAGCAAGGCCAGCCCTGAGCAACCCTTTGCTGCCTGCCAGGCTCTCAGCTGGCCAAGGACAGGTGCTCCAGAGAAATGCCACCTTCTCTGCCAGGACAGGCACCCCCCTGCCAGCTGTCCCGTGGGATTTAATGCAGGTAAAGATGTAAAAGGCACTGGATGGGGGTTGTTAAAGATGGAGCAGGAGAGAGGACAAGTGATGAAAGGGTAAAGAGAGACTCGAATGTCTCCTGGAGCTGCTGTTGTGTTGCCCCTCCTGTTTAGCAGATCCACTGCAGTCCTGGTGAAGCCTTTAGTTTGCTCAGGAGGATTCACTGCACTGTCTGCAAGGATCTGCTGGCACAGGATTGGAGACATTATCTAAAAGTTCTGGAGAGAAATAATTTCTTATGTTGAAAATCTGTCCTTTTTCTCTTATGCCCTGCCCCCTTGCAGACTGACCAGCACTGCTGGAACAGGCACCCCTTCCCCGAGAGCTTTCTCCTTGGATCTCCCAAATCATTCTGTGTCCAGGGAAAGTGGAACACACATTTATTCCTGGAGGGACCTTTCTTGCATGGCTGGGAGAGGAAAATAGCCTGGCAATGAGGGCTGGCTTGCC
Organism: Oriolus oriolus; assembly: GCA_013400235.1. Taxonomy (NCBI): domain Eukaryota; kingdom Metazoa; phylum Chordata; class Aves; order Passeriformes; family Corvidae; genus Oriolus; species Oriolus oriolus. The sequence continues at coordinate 420,427 of VXBT01008210.1, read as the reverse complement.
CAGCTCGGAGCATTCCCGGCTCCCATCTCTGGTCTGTGGGGTCAGGAATAGGGGTGATCTGTTCCAGACAGGATCCCTACAGGAGGCCAGGCATTCCTGCTGTTGCTGGGGGTACTCACCAGGTGACAGTGGGCCGAGGAAAGGCGTCCACCTTGGCAGCCAGCTTCAGGGACTTGTGTCCTGAAGTGATCTCATAGTAAGGCCCTTTCTTGTGTGACACCGTGATAAAGGGTTTTTCTGGGAAGAGAAATGAGCAGGGAGACTTGGAATGGCAGCTCTGCCACAGGACAGAGCTCACACCTGTGAACTGCTCTGTTCCCACACGGGTTTTTTGCAACACAGACCTGCAGAGATCCAAGCGGATCAGGCTGTTCCCTCAGCTCCCCTGTGCAGCCCAGCCTCAGCCAGGAAGGGCTGTCCCACATGGAGGAATTCACATGGAAAGCAGAGGATGTGCACCAGCATTGCCCCTGGATCGTGTGGGAAGTGCCTGGGGCATCTCTTGTCCATGTGGAGCCACCACGATGGATTTTCCAGGGCCTCAGCAGCCACACTCGCTGCCAGCTTTTTCAAACAGTCCAGCTCCCTCAGACATCCCAGAATGGTTTGGGTTGGGAGGACCTTAAAGCCCATCCCATCCCACCCCTGCCATGGCAGGGACACCTCCCACTGTCCCAGGCTGCTCCAGCCTGGCCTTGGGCACTGCCAGGGATCCAGGGGCAGCCACAGCTTCTCTGGGCACCCTGTGCCAGGGCCTCCCCACCCTCCCAGGGAGGGATTCCTTCCCAAAATCCCATCTAAACGTACCTCTTGAACTTGTTGGAAGACAAAGTGCTGCGAGCTGACTCTCACTGACTAATTAGAGGCTATAGATAATTAACGGGTGTTTTAAGTGGTTGCATTTCTCCCTAATGCCATTTCAATCAGCAGATTTAACAGCCTGGCATTGTCCTTTAAGCTGAATGCTCCTGGTGCCTGGTCCAGCCCGGCCTGGCTGCAGCACTCACCGTACACAGTGACAGTGACATTGGCCTCCAGCCTGGTGGCATTGAATGTCCTGCAGATGTACAGGCCCCCATCTTCCATGGTGACGTTTTCAATTGTCAGGCTGCTGCCCACTTTGTACACAACATCGCTCTGGTCCATCGCCCTTCTGGGGTGAGGGTGCTGCGAGGCACAAAAAACAGGGTCAAAAAGCAGCAGAAATGGGATTGTTGTGTTCACCCTCTCAAAGGCTGCCAGGACAGAAAAGCAGGGATTCATATCAAAATGATCACATCTCCCCATCACTGAAACAAATGATATAAAAGGCAAATCAGCGGGAAGAGCTCTTGTGTGAAGTTTCATTATCAAGTCTAATAAGAGAGAGAAACAGAGTGGAAATGTGGCACTTGGTACTGAAATCTGGGCAGGCAGGTAAATAAGGGGATGCATCCCAGTCCGGCCCTTCTCCAGGACCAAATCCCAAGGATCTCAGGGCAAAAGTGCTGCAGGGTCAGAGCTGTGCTCTGAGTTTTGGTTTTGAGGGTTTTTTAATTGATTTTGGTCGCAGTCAGTATTTTTTCTGCATTAAAAACCTCCTGCTTTCTAAAAGAAATATATTATGACAGAAATATAATATATTATGACAGCCCAGTGCCAATGCAAATTCCTGGAGAATTTTAGAAAGCATTATTGCTTTTGATAAGGTTTTTGATCCCAGAGATTTGGCCAAGAAGTTTTACATTTATAATGTTAGAAATATAAGGAGAGTTCATAGGAAAACAACTCTTTTCCACCATATGGGGTTCAAGAAACCAAATTCAGTAACACTGTAGTACTTGCACCTCTATAAATTCTGTGTTATATTTTCTGTTGTTTCCTCACTGAAACAAACTCAGGCATTCCTTATTTTAAGGAAAAAAATCAAAATTAAACAGTTTTTAGGAATCACACTTTACACCTTCCCAAGAGGCTTAGATGTTTCTTTTCAATGTGTATTTTGCTGAACTAAAAAGAAAAAAAACCCAGTATTTTAATTCTCAGACCAATGAGTAGAATCTCAGATAAATTAAGTGATTTGGGAAAGGATCCCCCTCTGTATTGTTTTTTGTAGGATAAGTGACAGGGTTTGGTACCTCAAATGCTCAGGCTCTTACTTATTTCTACTTCAAATTTGGCACTTTTGTGTTGTATCCACAGAAAGCTCAAGACCCTACACTCAGAATTCAGATTTCATTCTTTGGGGATGATTTCCACAGGTTCAGTTGTGTTTTGCTTTCTTTTTCCTACTTCATAAATACCAAAATAGATGGGGAGATTGACAGCTTACAACCTGCACTTGAGACTTGTCACTGTGAGACAGCCAGGACAGAAGGAATGAGGGAGTTTTCCTTCTCAAAAAGAAGGAAACATTCCTGGCTTTTCTTGCCAGGTTTATTTAGCCTGAGGTTTGCAGTTTAATCTGCAGGTTCAAGAAGGGCACAGAAGCTTTAGATTCATCCAAACACAAAGTTCAATCAATGATAGGCTTACAAATGGTTGGATAATTTCAGAATAAATAATAATTAGGTTTTCTCAGCCCTGTGGATTTTGGGAAGGGGGGAATACAGGGTTTCCATCTGCTCACTCTGCCTCGGGGACACGTCCAGATGAACTCGATGCGCCCGTTGATGAAGGTCTCTGCCTTGCACTCCAGGTGCAGAGTTTCTCCAACCAGCAGCTTTTTGGGAGTTGCCTTCAGGGCCAGGTTCTGTATTCTGCCCTCTGCAATGGAAGAGGCAAAGCTGTGACCAGCAGCACTCCCTGCACCAGCCCCGTGCAGGGTGGATCCGCCAGCAGATCCCCGATCCCACGGACACAGCCAGGAATGGCTGCTCTTCCATGGGCCATGGCTCCAACCCTCTCACCAGATCCACACACAAGAGTTTCCAAAGCTGGCTCATCCTTTTGAGGGCCTCAACACGAGAGGATCCCCTTTTGTTGGACATGAGGCGCGTTTCTCCTGCCCTCTCCTGCCCAGCTCCTTTTCCTTCCTGAATGGGATCCCCAAATCCCTGAATGGGACCCCCAAATCCCTGAATGGGATCCCCAAATCTTGCTCTTAAACATTTATCAATGCCTTAAATACATCTGCTCTGAAGTTTCATCCAATTTTTTGTGCTCAGTACCAAAACCACACCTGACCACTGACAGTAACCCAAGAGAGAAGGGGATTTCCTGGGTGCTTTTGAACTGCAGAGGGATGGCCTAAGAGGTTTTGTAGGTTTGCATTCATGATTTTAGTAAAAAATTACTCCAAAAAGGAAGAAAAAGGAGAAAGAGAGAGATTTACGTGGCTTTTATGTGGCTGCCACACAAATTTACAAGGCTGTTGTTCAAAGCTGAGTGCTGATTGTATAGAAGGATGCCACGAGCTAATGGGAATGAAGTCCCAGTAAATAGAAGATATATGAGGAGATAAAGAACATACATGGAAAACAAAAGAAAAATAAATTCTAATTGGTTTCATATAAATGCCCAGCACTCAAAAATTTAATGTTTAGTTGCTTCAAATTCAGATTTTAATTATGAGCTGAAGCTCAGCTGTAAATCCAAGGGAAATGGTGTAGTAAATCACCAAGGAAAATCTATGAAAAAGCAAAGATGTGAATTAGCGGTGTAGTGGGATTTTTATATGATGATCACATGTGGTTAATGACCAGAAGCAAAAAGAAAGCTGCTGTTTGGTTTATCCTGAACCAGCAGTTGTTTTAATGTAAATACAGCTCAATCCAAGCAAACAAAGCCTTGGTGGGGTTTGAATAAAACCCTCCTGGTTTGTACCACCTCAGCCCTTGGTCATTTTTCAAAACCAGGAGTGGCTCCAATCCAAGTTCTATTGAATAGGGAAAAAAAGTCAGAATGAGTTTCCTTTTAGCATCCCAGCTTGGACTTGCTGCGGATGCAGACCCATGAGATCTATCAAACAGAACTGAGGCTAAGCAAGGAGTGACACCCAGGAGCTCCCTGGGAAACAGAGCCTCTGTGGCCGTGCCTGGGCACTCACCCAGTCTCTGGGCCAGGTAGTAGGAGTTGAAGACGCTGCCGTTGAGGTGGGCCGAGCACGTGAGGATCCCGGAGTGCACAAAGGAGTGGGAGGGGATGACAAAGCCTCTCTTGGGGTCCCACACCATCTTCCTGAAGTTGATCTCTACAGAATGAGGGTACTGCAAGAGAGCAGACAAGGAGTGAGAATTCCCGTTCCCCTCGGAGCCAGGATTTCTTGTAAATGCTTTTGAAATAATCAAGCTGTGGCATCTCTGTTTAGAACCATGAGGAAAAATAAGACAAATTACAGAAAGAGATCTGAGACCTGAGGCTTCGTCATGCTTTAGCACTCCTGAAGGTCAAAGCTGGAAGTGGCAAATGCACACTGAACCACATCAGAGACTAAACAGATCTGACAAGACTGAAAAAGCTTTTTTTGCCCTGAATTAAAATCACGTTGAGCAAAATTAAAAGTCTGAGTTGTGTGTCTTAGCATGAATTTCATAATAACAAAGATGATAAATTGAGATGGCTGGGATCTGCTTGGTATTAGCAAGAGGTACCTTTCTCTGTGCATGTTTAAAGAGAGTGCAGTGATTTTAAAGTATAATGGTAACATAAAGAACTTAATTTATGGTGGCAAAGAGTCCATTTTCCACAAGAATAATAAAACGTGATAAAGCTGAACTTCAGGGTTTGGCAGCTCTGCTCCCCGATGGCTGGGGGAAGGGGGAAAAAAAATAACCCTGCTCAGGAGGCCCTTTTCAACACCACACACAGATTAAATGTCTTCATAAAATATTCACAAATATCTATTTAAACAATCAAACAGAAAAGCGTCAATGCTGCTCGAAGGAAATCACAGCAGCTTTCCTCCCTTTGAAGCACGTTGTCTCCTGGAGATTAAATTTGGAAGGAGAGGATGTTCTAAATTTGTCCGATGGCCTCGCTCACCTCTCCTCCCCCGTGCTCACCTCCGCCCCCGTCCCACCCCGCTTCCTCCCGGCACGGGAAGCCGCCACCTTGGCGCTGTGGAATTCCCAGCCAGGGCCAAGCCGGCGGTGCCATCCGCGGCTGGATCCCGGAGCTTCCCGAGGCGCGACGTCCCAGCGGCTCCCGGCCCTGAGCGCTCCTCTGGGAGCCGTGCCCAGCCTCTGCCTCCCTGCCCCACGCTCAGCCTTGGACGGAGAAATCTTCTGGGGACAACTTTTTGTGGGAGAGGATTAGTTGGAGATTTCATGCCAGCAGTGAGGCTGCAGTTTGTGCTTGGAGAAGTGGGAAGGGAATTCAGCTGGGAAGCAGGAAGAGCAGGGCTGCCCATCAATAGGGGAATGAACGTGGAGATGGGGGTTCCAAGGCCAGCCCGAGGCTCACGTGATGGTGCCAGGGTGAGCAGCAGCACTCCAGCCATGAATCTGGTGGAAGCAGGCTCAAATCAGATGGGGATGTTTCATTTTTATAGCCAAGGAGGGAAGGTGATAACACTTATCCAGCCTGAAGTGAGAACTGGAGAGGAGCCTTGTTCCCTGCTTTAATCCCTGCGGACAAGATCTGAAAATAGAGATCTCCAAAGCCATAAGGCCCCTGCTGTCCCCCTGCACCTCTACTGGGAATGTGCCCATGGGTCCCAGGCCCTGGGATTCCCTGTGCTGCCTCCCAGGAGAAGGGGACATCCAAGGCACGGAGCTGCCACGAGGAGCAGAGGTGCTCAGACCCCTCTCTGCCGTGCCCAGAACGGCCTCATCCCTCACAGCCCCTCCAGAAGAGGCTGGAAAAGGGGCACAGGATGAGCTCCCATCCCCATTAGGATTTCCCGAGCCATCAGCCTGGCAGGAGGATGCAAAGGCACAGAATTCCTGATGTAAAATGCAGGATTGGAGCCAGGAGACCTCTGTCCTGTTCCTCACTCCATGACAGGCTACTCTGGAGAGCGGTTCTGAAGCCCTTTAAATGAGTGACTCCATCGACTGATCAGGGCCCAGACGTTAAATTTCCATTTTTATTATCCCAAACAGCCTTGGCCTGCACAGACCGTGTTGTAACCTTGACATTCAGGTGTGACTGCTGCCAAAGGGATGGATGCTGGAGCCATCTATTCCCAAGGCTGAAACTTGGTTTAAATTGATGAAATGAAGCAAAAATGGGCAACTGTTCTGAGGAGGTTCAAGGTATTAAAGAGAGAAGCTTTCAGAGAGAGCCAGGTGTTACACAAAGAATTTTGAAGGAAAACAGTGCTTTGTCATCGACCTCTGCCAATTTGCGGAGGAACATCAAGCCACAACATAAAAAAATACGTGATAAACTCAGCCTAATCTTCAAAAAATCTTTTTACCCAGTTAAACAGTAACACACTTCAAGAACAAGTCCATGTTTCTGGATTTTCAGTGTCTTTGCTATTTTTTATGGAATTTACCCAGCTTCACACACCTTAATTCGTGTTTTTAACCACTGTGTTGGCAGCCCAGACCTCGACCTGAGTTTCTCTGAAGCCATCTCTTACCTGGGTGAGCTTGGGTCTGATGTCTGGCGAGGTGACCCTGCAGGGGACGACCACTGTTTTCTTATCGTCTACGATGTAGATGATTTCAGGGTGCTCCGAGTGCATCTCCACAAACGGATTCCTGTAGTCTGCAGGGAGAAGAAGGCGGGTTTGGAAGGCTGCTCAGTCCCTGGAAGGGCACTGCAATGTGAGCACCGAGCTCCCTTGGAGTTGGGACATCCAGTGACCTCCTGCTCGTGTGCAAGTGCCACTGTCACACAGGGATTAGGGCCAATGGCCAATTCCTTGGATTTAGCCCCACGCTCATCCAGAAATCGCCCAGAATGGCACAATTCTGTGCAGACACACGAAAAACTTCATGGATTACCAACTCGAGATGCCAAGATACGTCTGGGCCTTGGGAGCCCTCCTGTCCTTCATCTGGGGATATCAATGTGCATTTCTTGGCTGTTGACAACAGCCTTTGCTCAGGGAATGCCATGGGAATACCCAAGTGCTGTCACGTGGAATTAACCCTCAGAGAATCAGCTCAGTGCAGAGATGGAGCTCCTTTGCTCCACTGCCCACCCCAGTTTCACTCCCAACCACACCAAGGCACAGATGGACACAGCAGGGTGGCCCTGCTGCCTTTTGTGGGGTTTGCAGCTTCATTTTAGCTCTGAGAACTGGGAGTGGTGTCCTTAGCAGGTAAAATGTACCCTGGGCTTCATCAGGAGGAGAGCCAGTGTTGGCTGGGGCTGTGTGTGTGACAGAAAGGCCACGTGTGAGGTGATGGTGGTGTTCTACAAAGGCACTCGGGGCACTGTGCAAGGACCAGAGATGTGGAGTTCGTGTGGGGAGCTGGGACGAGGGGCTGAGCAGGAGCACTGAACATGAGGCAGATAAAACCCAAAATCTGGATGATTCCTCTAATTTCTAGCACTGTCTTTCCATGCCAGCTTTTCTTCCACGCCAGTGGTTTATTCTGGCTGTGCTTTGGTGTAAGGGCATTGCAGGAAACGTTATGTGAGAGAGATTAATTAGAATTAAGATGTTGGTTCTCTAATCTCCCCACATTTAGGAAGTTTCAGATACACATCTGAACTTTCTGGTCAGACAGGCCCTGGTTCTAATCAAGCCTTGAGCTGAGAAACCTGATCTTTGAACCACAAGTTTGTAGCTTGGTCCAAGCCCCAAAACAAATAAGAAATATTTATACTCAGGCCAGCGTCTCGTGCACTTTCCCAAAAATGCTAAATTCTCCCGTTGAGTCACATTATGAAAATCTGTTTAGTGTTTGTCCCTGAGCTGCTTAATCCCTCTGCAGTCTTGCTCTCCAGTTGAACCACGCTGGGAGGTATCAGAAGTGACAATATTTTTATTTTTATTCTACTTTAAAAAAAGACACTGGATAATTAAAAGAAGATCCTTGGGTTATTTGTGACAGGAAAAAGCAGAGAAAGTAGATTTTTGTGGATTTGCAACAAAGGGCAAAAATGTGTCAGGGCAAATGTAATCACAATTATTTCTTGTCCTGTGGAGAAAAGGACAGAACAAGGAATGTGCCATGTGAGGGGGCATGGAAAAAGGTACAGGATGGATGGGAAAGGGTATAGGATGGATGGATAAGGATACAGGCCAAGAAGAAATTTTCTGGGAAAGAAAAGAGCTTTCTGATACCAGACTATTCACAATTCAGGATCAAATCTTGACTGAAAAGATGGTATTTAATTTAAAAATATTTCTGCCAGTATTTTTAGAAAGAATTTCAGAATAGCACTGTTTGTTTAAGGAGTGACATAAATCAAAAGAAGGCAGCTAAGCAAATATTACGTAATCCTAAAATGCAGGAAAATATTGAACTGTGCAATGATTGATTCGTCTTAGTCAAAACAGAATAAAATGTCTCAAAAATATTTCCTGTTCAGGGAAAAAATATAATTATTTAACCCTCTTCTTTCCCAAACTCCAAGACTCATCTCTACCGAATTTTCAGATTCACAAGAGACCTAACATTAATCTACCTTTTCCCAGCTGCAAATAGGACAGAGCTGGTGCTACTGATTCACCTGCTGGGAAGCAGGGATTTACAGGCTGTGTGACAGAAGCTGTATTTCAGTCCTAATTGATTTTTAATAGCAGTCTGCTCCTCAGTTGCCACATGTCCAACCAGGGGCTGCAGATAAACTATCCCAGATAAGCTACAATCTGAACTGGAAGCCAAAATAGATAAATCTGGCCTTCTACCGTCACTATTTGAAATCTTGATGGTATCTTAAAATCAGTGAGCACTTAACAGCAGCAAGAGGCAGTTGCTGGGTGATAAAGCTTGGGAAAAGGAGAGGATGGCTTCAGCTGCACTGATGGTTAATCCCTCGTGGGTGTCGGGTCTCCTGGGCATCATTCTCACTGTGTTTTGGAAAAAAAAGAGAAAAAGGTTTTCTATTTTATGGGTTCTCCTCTTTGCTAAGCCAGTGGGGTGTCCCAGAGCAGATGGCTGTGATTTGTGTTATCTCAGTGATTTGTGTTATCTCAGTGATCTGTGTTATCTCAGTGATCTGTGTTATCTCAGTGATCTGTCCAGTTTATACCCAAGCCTGGAGAGTTCTCTGCCTATGAAAGGGCTTTCCCCTCCCTGTTTCCCTCTGCAATATCAGAGCTCTTAAACAAGTGGGGATGCCTGTGGGTGGGATATCTGTGGGGGGATATCTGTGGGGGGGATATTTGTGGGAGCCACTGGGATTGGCCCAGTTGGTCAGAACATGGTGCTAATAAAGCCAAGGTTGTGTTTTTGATCCCTGTTTGGGCCACTCACTTCAGAGCTGAACTCGATCCTTGGGGGTCCCTTCCAACCAGGAATATTCTGTGATTTCAGCTCCTGGGGTGAGGGTGCTGCTGCCTTGCTACAGGTTTGACATGCTCAGCCAGGAGGTGAGGGCTGCACTTCGGCCATCAGGGGACAGTGACCCTGGAGTGACAGGGCCAGGCAGCTGCAGGGGAAGGTCAAGCACCTGGGTATGTCCCTGAGGCCAGAGAGGCTTTGTTTTCCTCCCTAACTGTGGAACTCTGTGCAAAAGGAAAAAACAATGTCATGGAATCCCAGAACGGTTTGGGTTGGAACCTTAAAGCCCATCCAGTTCCACCCTGCCATGGGCAGGGACACCGTCCACCATCCCAGCTTGCGCCAAGCTCCATCCAGCCTGGCCTTGGACACTTCCAGGGATGGGACAGCCTCAAGGATCTCAGTCATCAAGCACTAAAAGAGCCTCAGGACACGGAGAAGAGCTCAAACCTCATGTGTGCTGCTCCTGCTCCTGCTTCAGCTGCTCCGAACCCCCTCCTAAGCAGGAGCAAGGCAGTGCCATTGGGAAGGAGAGGCTTTCCAGCACTTTCCGGGCAGCTGGACTGCTCACTTAGATAAGCAAATATAAAGTGGCTCAGCTTTGGGGCTTAACAGAATGACAAAGAATAAATTCTGAGCTAATCAAGTGCCAGCTGATACCTTTGTTATGGTTTGTGCAGACAAAAAAACGGATCCTTCCTGAAACTCCTCAGTAGTTCAGACTGATGGTGACGTGGAAAAATGATCTGCTGGAACATCAGGAGTGTCACTGCCAGCTTTACAAACACACTCACCACCTCCAGTCCACCAGCAATCAGTTAACTCCTTGTAAAAAAGTCTCTCAGAGACAGAACTTCTTGAAACAAAAGGGACAGGGTCACTTTTCTTTCAAAATGATAACCTCAGCCTCGAGGAAGATCTCCAGTTCCAGGTGGTGTAAATCAGTTGCACTCAAGTGTGGCAATCTGGAGAGCTGTGGCATGGGAAATGCAGGTGTTGTCCTCTGCACAGTCACCAGCACTGAACTCTGAGGGAGAATTTCTCAGCAAAGAAACCCTTTATGAAAACAGAATATTTCCCTGTAGCTTGGCACATCTGTTCCTCCCGAGCTGGGAAGGTGAAATGCCCTATGAATCTCAGCCAGAAAGAAACCCCCAGCAATTCCCAGAGGATAATTAAAAAGAATGATTTACTGTGGGCTGCAAAGCTCGTTACATGTGAAGAAAGACAAGAGCTGAAGTGCGCTGGGGACTTATCAGCTGCAGCCCCAGCTCGGAGGCGAGGGAAAGGCCCCTTCCCCCGGGTCTCAGACTGGATGTCTGGCTCCCAGGTCAGTGGAAGTTTGCAGGAAGCTCAGGCAGACCAGGGTGTTGCTGTTACCCAGCAGGGCTCAGGAGGGAACACAAACAGCTCAGCCAAGGAAGCCGTGGCAGCGGGACGGGGAGGGAAGGGACTGTCCCGCCCCGGGGACAGGCAGGCCGGGAATCGGGCACGGAACACACAAATGCAACTCAAAGGTCAAGTGTCTACAAGAACATTGTTTTCCTTCAGGCAGCGAAGGCCTTCATGTTTGGATGCTCGTTGTGTTCAGGAGGAGATTAATTGCTGCTCGAGATGAGCTTTGGGAGGGTCCTTCCAGCTCAGCTGGGCAATCTCAGCTGTCCCCTCACGCCTCCACAGGGGCAGTGGGACACGGGCCCAGGACACAGCTCAAGGACACAGCTCAAGGACACAGACCCGGGACACAGACCCGGGACACAGACCCAGGATACAGACCCAGGACACAGACCCGGGACACAGACCCGGGACACAGACCCGGGACACAGACCCGGGACACAGACCCAGGACACAGACCCAGGACACAGACCCAGGACACAGACCCAGGACACAGA
>VXBT01008210.1:365320-409033 GCA_013400235.1 Oriolus oriolus | reverse complement strand
AGGACACAGACCCAGGACACAGGACACAGACCCAGGACACGGACCCAGGACACGGGCCCAGGACACGGGCCCAGGACACAGCTCAAGGACACAGACCCAGGACACAGGACACAGACCCAGGACACAGACCCAGGACACGGGCCCAGGACACAGCTCAAGGACACAGACCCAGGACACAGGACACAGACCCAGGACACGGGCCCAGGACACGGGCCCAGGACACGGGCCCAGGACACAGGCCCAGGACTCCCTGTGACACCTGCTCCTTGTTCAGTGTCACCTGCAGAACAGGGGCCGCTCTCCAGGGGCTCTGCACTTGAATCCCCTTCTCAGAGGCATCACAGCCCCGTCCTGCCTGAAGCTGAGGGACTAAAACCCCTCAGCACTGCACTCAGCGTGTTACAGATTCAATCCTACATCTCTACTTCCCAGCACTGCATCCCCTGCCTGTGCCTCTGAAACCTCCTCCTGACACACACAGAGGGGATTTTATGCAGGATTTTGGGTGCTTTTCATTCCTGCCCGTGTCTCCTGCACCGTGACAGCGATTTGTCTCGTGCTATTTGTCTCACACCGCAAGCCCGGAGTTGACATCCCTCTCCCTCCAGGTGCTGTCAGCCCAGGAGGATGATGAGCACTAAATGGCCTTTGAGGACAGTCATTCACGGCTGTTCATGTCCGTGAAATTCCTGAACATTCTCATTTTGCCTCTCACTTTGTTCCAGCTAAAGATAATTCTCTTGCCCATGCCATTTATTTTCTTCACTCAGCCATACCTAAGCTAGGGAGCCTGGGCCGAGTTTCACAGGTTCTTTAAGTTCATGTTTTGACATAATCCCCATGAAGTTTGTCTTCATCAAGGTCAAAAACAGCGAGAGGAGGTTTATAACCTGTTCTTTACAGTAATAGCAGCATTAGCAGTGCAGTGACACTTTGGGCAGAGCATTTTGGAAAGCTTCACAAGGAAACAGCCGGGTCTGCTGAATTCCCCCTGGTGACCCATCAAAGCTGCCTCTAGGTACAGGAGTAACTCCTATAAAGGCACTTGTTTTGAAACTGGATCTTTGAAAATAAAAGACCTTTCAGTCTGGCAGGCCAATGAAAAGAATTGGTGGTGGAATGTTTAGATTAAACGGAAAGCAGAATATTTTCTCTTCAGGCAAAACAAAAGTGACTGCGAAACCCCCAGAAGCCAATCTGAGTCAACATGAAGCATTCTGTTTTGGTCAAATGAAATGCATTCTTCCCCTGGAGATTACTGTTAGAAACACAGGAATATTTGTAGAGAAAAAAAATATTACTCTGAAAAGTGTTAGTTCAAAAACTGTAGAAGCAAAATGCTTCTCACTGCCAAGCAAATAAAGGCAAAATGGAAAGATTTATTTTAAAAAATCCCAACAAAACACCACAGAAAAAGAAGCCTCCATGCTTTGTCCGGAATTATGTTTCAAGCAGCAGAAGAATTTATAAATTCTGACTCCCCCACCAGATTTTAGGCAGGCTTTGACTTTGTAGAAAATATTCCCCAGCTTTACCTGAAGTCCCATTAAGAACAGATCTCCCACCTTGGGGAAGGCTCAGCAATTAGCAGCTACCGAGTGGATAAAAGCCTGGAAGGAAGAAGTGGAGGAAGTGTGTGTGGTTTTGTCCTTTGGACTTCCATTTAGAAATTCTTGATCCATGAGGAAGGATCGGCTCCTCTTCCTGCTGGGCTGCCAGGAGCTGTCACTGACAGGGCCAGGAACTCCTGCTGCTCACTCATCTCATCCTACAAGGCTCCTCTGCTTTAAAGTGAGACCCTTTAGGATATGATTTGAAAAGAATGCCTTGATTCAGAGCTAAAAGCATCTCGATTTCCCCCGGATCCAGCCCTTAATCCTCGAGGGACAGCAGCGAGGGTCCTGCACAGGGCACAGCCTGTGTTCCGTGTGCTCCGACACCGAGCTGGGATGTGCAGCCCAGCCCTCCCAGCACGGCTGTGGGACAGGGACAGCCACTTTCTCTGCTGGGCAGACAGCTCAGCAGCTGCCTATCTCGGCTGGCCCGGGCTCTGGCAGCAAGTGCAGCTGTCTGCTGCCTGAAAAGAAGGAGAAATGCAGCTCCAACTCTGTTCCCACTGGTAATATCTTGAGAAAAGTGAGCCAAAGCCCAGGGCTGTCACCCTGGCCCTGCAGTTCTGCTTCTCACTTTTAGATTATCTCTGTGAACTGTCAAGAGGATTAAGGAGGCAGAAATCAGCTTCAAAGAACATCAGAACCAAAGTATGATCTCATCTGAGGGGTGCTTCCATGCACTTCCAGCCTCTTTAGATTTCTCATGGTGGGAAAGGGCTGAGGCCGTGGGGCTGCACATCCCTGGGCTGTGCTGGTGGTAAGGAAGAGGCTGTGGCTGATGGGAACTTGCACCACCTCTCCTTACTCTTTGTAGCAGCAAGGCAGAGCTCCTGCCCTCCCCTGGAGCTGACCAGCAGGGAGATGCTCCAGCAGGACAAGTTGTTTGGATGCATCCCCCTTTTCCCTCTGGAATGGCCTCAGCAGGACTTGTGCTCTCATATCAATGTCTGTCTTGCTTCAAATTTGGTTTCCAGTCCTCGTGCTCTGGACTCCTGGCAGGACTGCACTGTGGCTGGTGCCTCCGTGGTGCCCACATGGGCTTTAGAAGGAGCCAGAACTCAAATTTCTGCAGGGGCATCTTCTGGATTTCCTGAGTTCCTGTGAACACCAGTGCTGAGAGCCAAAGGGGTGGAAGCAAAGGACTCCCTCAGTCCTGCGTGTTCCTGACTCACCCTGACACTGAGCTGGTGAAACCCCAGCAGCCGATGGCTCTGGGTGGGCAGACACTGTTAAATTCACTGTTAAAATGTTTGTGTGTTCAGAGTGACAAGCGGGAATTGGGGAATCCACCCTGCTGTGCTCAGACCCTCGTGGGGTCACACACAAGATTTGTGCCAGTTGCAGGCAGAGGAGGTGGGACTCCTGTTTCTGCAGCAGTTATTTGAGAACCAGCACTATCGTGGCCATAATTACTTCAAGAAATAGAAGGACAGCCCTGCTTTGCATAAAAGACGCTGAAGGATGTGTGTGGCTGGCCCCATACACTGCGGGGGTGCCTCTTTTAGCCCCACAGGTCTGGCACAGCAAATGCCATTGGGGGGTGGGCAGGAATCCCAGCTTGGGAACCTGGGTGAACTTTTCCAGACACTCTTTGGCAAGATGTGCCCAGCTCCAGGTACCTCAGCACTGAACTCACACGGGGGGAGGCAGCAGGACTGGGTGGGCTGGTTCCTTGCTCTGATCATCACCGAGGGCTGCAGAATGTGCAGCGAGCCCTTGACTGTGACACAGGGGCTGCTGGGGGAACTCGCAGCTGAGGAGGGATTTGAGCCAGGAGCTCTTGCAGCTGACACCCCCAGGACTCTGACTTTGCTGACACTGACAGTATTTCAAACAGCTGAGAGCTGCAAGTCCTGACTCCTGTCTAGACTGGAGCCTGGGGTAGCCCTTTGGGAAGGTGGAATGGATCTTTGCTTGATTTGTCTTTTTTTTCCTCCTCCTCTAAGCCGTGTTAAATTTTATATGTGCCCCAGTGTCCTGGGAATGATATCAGTGAGATTTATACATATATATAAAGACAGGAAAGGCAATGGAGTATTGGAAAATGTGGGGCCTGGCATGATATAACAGATATGGAATAAGGGGTGGATGCTGACCTGGTTTTGTCTGGGATAGAATTAGTTTTTTCTAGCTGGAACAGTGCTGTCTTTTGGATTAAATGTAAGAATAAAGTGGATAACACACTGAGGGGACCACTGTCAGGACGACTGTCTGCATTTCCCCACAGCCTGCCCTTCCCCTTGGCACAGGGATCCCAAAGGCTGGAATAAATTCGTGTATTCCTCACAGGGAGGTATCCCGTGGTCAGGAGGGGTAACTGCACAGGGCAGGTGGAAGCAGATGCTGTGTCTGGGTGGCTGTGGCAGCATTTTCCGTGGAGCTGCTCTGCCCATCCAGCCCTGCAGCGTGGGACCAGACACTGCCTTTCCCTGCAGAGATTATCCCTCAGAGCTGCGATGGGATTAACACAGCAAAAAACCCTCAGCTATTTCTGTTCCAGCCCTGGGCTACTCCGTGTTTCCAACAAGGAGATGGGCAACAGCAGAAGGGGTTGTCTTCCTCTTTAATTGTGATCCTTGGGACTTGCAGCTGCAGCAGGAGGCAGAAAAGGCCTCGGGAACAATTAATTCAGGATGAAGCTCCTGAGCTGCGCCTCCCTCAGTGCTGGAGCACAGCTGAGGGGTGGCAGCTGCCCCCGCCAGCCCCGGGTCCCTCCTGACCCCGGGGGTGTGCAGGGTCACGGCTCTACCATCCCACGGGGAGAGCTGCGGGTGCCAGATCCTGCCAGAGCCCACAAACCCCACCAGGGAGGCTGGAAAAACAGGAGCCAGCGCAGGAAATAATGGCCAATAAGCAGGGCTTCCGACACAAGCATGTTCTCATTTTGGTGTCAAGCAGCCGGCCAGGAATGAAGGGAAAAATACCATTCCCCTTCCTTTTTTGGCAATAATGGCTTGTAACCTCGGAGGAATCTCCGGCCTTCAGGGGCTGGCTCCACATTTTCTCCCTCCACCTGGCTCAGCCTCACAAACGCCCTGCTGAGCACTTGCTCTCTCCACAAAACATCCCCAGAGATGAGCTTTGGGCCTCGCCCCTGTCTGGCACTCCCAGGGATCTGAAAGTTCCCTCACTTGGAGACAACTGATGGGTTTCTCAGGGCTGCCCAGACACTGTCACAGCAATTTCCTTCAAAAGGCACGTTTAATTATTGAAGAAAGCCATAGGTGTGCTCTGAACTCCTTGTTTAAGTCCAGAGCAGTTTCCTCATCCCCAGGACAGCCTGCTGGCTTCCAGCAAATCTCCACAGGAATTGAATGGGAGGAAGAGCGTGCCCTGAGGACAGATCCATGCTGAGGTATAAATAGCTCCACTTCATGGGGCCAAGCAGCTTTCTCAGCCTGGCAGGCCAGATCCCAGCAGGAACCTGCAGCTTCTGCACTGAGCTGCTGGGGCAGAGCCCTGCTTTGGGGTGCACAGGACAACCTGGACCATTTTCCACCCGTTTTCCTTCCATGACTTTTCAAGCACAGGAGTCTGAGTAGGAGCTTTTAGAGCGGGGAGGACGTGGGACACAATGAAAGTGCACCTGAGAGGGTGATTTTGTGCTGTTTGTCAGGAGAGCCTTGGCACAGCAGTGTCAGCTGGCAGGAGGACATCCTGCCATTTTTTTTAGATCAGCTCTGTTCCAAGAGCGTCCCCGGCAGGGCATTTCATAACTTGGGATATTTTCTTCAGGAAAGTGCTCAGGCAGTCCCAAAAGATCCACAACGTTTCCTGCACGTGCTCCTGCCACAGAGTAATGAAGGGCTGGGTAGGGAGCCAGGGCACTGAATCAGGAGAGAGAATTGAGTTTCCTGGAGCGTGGGACGGGCTGGGTTAACAATGTTGGACCTGGGGCATCTGAGCTGGGTGTAATGGGAAAAGGAAACAGCTCAGCACAAGAACCAGGGTGAATAAAGCAACCAGAGCACCGAGAAAAAAACAGAGAAAGGAAGTAGAAAGGGAGAAAAAAAAATGACTTCAGGAACTCAGAAGTAACGCCGAAAGCCACTTTCCAATTAGAGGAAAGCTTGCTGGGAAAGCAGGATAAGGGTAGAAAGGGACTATTTTCAACAGACAGGAAAATGTCACCCACATGAATTGAGCAGGTGTGTTCACCTGGAGGTGCAAAAGCTGAGTTTAGCTGTGTGGGCATATCAGAGTCCCCTGGGGATGGAAGTCTCTCCTCGTGTGGGTTCTCCATCATTAGCAGCACCCCGAGCCCCTGAGTCAGAGCTGCCCAGCAAAGATTTGTGTTTTCTGGAAGTGTAGGTTTGAAGCACTCTTCAAATACCATCAGACAAACTCACTGCCTCTCCAGCATTTGAGTAAGAGGATTCAAAGAACCACATTTTATCATTTACTAAGAAATCAGTTCATCCCCATGAGTATTTGTGGAGAAGTGAAGGCTGAGCCTATTCAGCACCAGATGAGTTAATGTCATCCCCTATTGAAGGCACTAAAAGTCAGCTCCTTCATCTGAGGATTCATAACCTCAGCTTGGAAGATCCAAGATGATTCAGTGTTTACTAATGCGTTTGTCAAGTAGGTTTGGAAAAAACCCAGCATTTGGGGGGAATGTTCTAACACAAATTCCCATTATTGGAATGGTTGTTCAATAGGTTGCATTCACTTAACCACAGAGGACCACGCTCCTCTGAAGCTCCTGCTTCCATTTATTCTTGGATCTGAGCTCAGTGATTCTGACATGTGGGGGAGAGGCAGCTCAAAGGGAACAAAAATGAGCAATGGGCCATTTTTGACAATAAAACATGTCCCATGCAGTCACCCAGCTCTGTTAGGAACATCTCACAGATGTAAGGACAAAGCAGTACACAGATGTGTAGGAGGGGAGGAGTTACAAAGAATCCTGTTGGGAAGGTCCATGCCTGGGGAGGAAGGGAAAGAGAGAGGGCTTGGGCATTCAGGATGAATATTTGGAAAAGCACTGTGCCAGCAAAACCCTTTAGGACTGAAGAATTTAGTCTTAAAAGGAAAGGATGTTTTAGGAAGTCGGTGGATCTATTGCTTGGGACGCTGAACTGATGGGACAATGCAGCTTTCAAACCCTGGGACTGAACAGGATGGCTGATCTCTGGTTCTCACATCCATGTCCCTGGGAATTCAGCTGCCATGAAAATCCAGCTGCCATGAAAACCCAGCTATGTTTGGGCTGTTCAGAGTGTCAGAGCTGCTGCTTCCTCCTGGGCCGGTGGGATCCGGGAGAGCCCCTGCATTGCTGGTTGTGCCTCACACAGCTCCCACGGCCGAACGCAATTTTAAAAAGTGGAATCCTTACCTTGGACAAAGACGTAGATCCTGGCCACGAGCCCCTGGTGCTCGGGGGTGCTGCTGAGGGCACAGCTGAGGTACCCGGTGTCGTTGGCCGTGGCTCTCCTGAGGACGAGCTGGCTGCAGCTCGGCCCGGTGACATCGCGGCAGCCGCTCACGTGCACCCGGGGGTTGTCCTGCCTCAGCTGCCAGCTCACAGACGGCGTTCCCCTGCCAGCACAGCACACCCAAATTACACAGGACTCAGGCAAAATCGCGGCTTCCTCCTGGCCAGTTGTTCCCAGTGCTCCTACCCTTGTCATTCCCAAATAAATGGTAAAAGTCGCTGGGTGTTTGCACTTCCACCCATCAGAAGTTGAGCTGGATCACCCCACGCTGTTCCCCAGAGGAGGGGGCATTCCTGAAATACTCCGTGGGAACTGCAGCAAGCTCCTGGAGAAAAGTTTAATTTCTCTTCTAACACGCTGCCTGAACACAAGTTTGTTTTTATAGTACTGTATTTTAGCCACTTCAAACATTAGAAAGCATCAGATGAAATTATATGTTTGTTCCAGGCGGAGGACTTTGCATATTTTAACAGCTAAATTAATGTATATTTTCTTGCACTGAGGCTGCATGGAGAGAGGAGGATATTTATGTAATTTCACATCACCTTTCTTGCTTAATCAGCAGTGACTCAGTCTTGATTTTTGTGAAGGGCCTGAAACTAATCAGGTTACAAATCTGGGAATATCTGCTCAGGACACATTTTTTCCAATTCCCCTTATGACAGCAGCCAGAACATCGAGCCAGGAGGGCAGAGGATGCCCATTCCACCCACCTGACCCCTCTGCTGCCGGATCTCTGAGCACAGCTCGTGGAAAATGCACTTCCATGGAGTTCAGGACAAAAAGCAGGGCCTGGGTGTCACCTGCTGCAGGACCCAGAGCTCCCAGCTGATCTGTCACAGCTGCATGTGCTGGTCCCGTTGTGCTGGAAGCATCAGGCCACGGCAGCAGGAGCTCCTGGAGCTCCCTCTGAGGCCTCTGGGGATAGACCAGAGGTGTCACGCAGGCCTATGAGATGAAGGTGATGGTGGTTTTTGTAGCAAACTGGTTTTCAGTGTGGAAACTGGTGGGTTAGGGGGATAATCACCCATGGATTTTCCTGGGGAAGAAGTTGGTGCTAGAGAGAGGGAGTTGTGTGTGTGTTTGCAGAGGAGCCGCTGTTCCTGGGACCGGGGAGGGTGGCTCACCCTTCTCACTCCGTGAATTCCCTCTGGCATTTGCTGAGCTGAGGAAGGAGCGAGAACCCCTGGATTTCCCCAGCTCAGCTGCCAGGGAGAAATCCGGTGCAGACACACTGACCCAGGCCCGAGGCGGCAGTGCCCAAAATGTGACATTCCCAGCTAGCCAGGAACCAAGAGCTGCAGTGGTGCAACGGGGGCAGTCAGAGCGTGTCTGCCAGGACATCCAGTGACATTTCCACAAACATCCTCTTGGCCCTCGTTCCTGCCCGTCCCTCTGTCGCCTTCCTGGAGAGGAGGCGGACGTGGAGCTGAGCTCTTGAGGTTCTTCCCAGCACAAGGCTGAAGGAGAGCACTGGGATAAGTGGGAATATCCTCTCTGCTGAGCAGCCTCGCCCTCGGTCTTGGATGCTCTGGTGGCTTGGACAGCCCCACCCCACGTCAGAGCAGCTTCCCGTCCTTCCGAGCACCCAGAGCTCTGTCCCCACCTTACCCACGTCATTAGTGACTCCAGGACTGGGATTCCTGGCCCGGAATAGGGAACAGGGCCAGTTCACACGGAGACACAGCTCCCAGCACGTCACTGTGTCCCTGCCCCTGCTCACCCACACCCACTCCGGTGCCCATCGGCGCCGGAATTCTGCCCCGGTGGCCCTGCAGGGCAGCACTGGGATTTCACACCTGGGCTTCCTTCAACCTGCCCACCTTTCCCCCCTACACTGTTCATCCTGGTGGAAGGTGAAGCCTTTGGCTGTTGCTTTGGGATTTTCACACAAATGGCAGAGTGGCAGCAGCAGCTTCGGCCCCACTACCACAAACCAGGAAATCTTGGCCAAAAACCTCAAAAGCCTGGAGCTGAAGGGAGGAGGGACATTCCCACAAACCTGCTGGGGCTGCTGCCTCCTGCTGTGCCCCACACAGCCCAGATGCCTCTGGAAGCACAAAGAATCCCAGAGCTCCCCCTGGGCCAGGAGCTAACCCGTGAGTGTGGCAGGAGGGCAGACATCCCCAGAGGGGCTGGTCCAGGTGATCTTGCATTCTGAAACCACACTTCCCTTCTGTTTCCAGCTCCTGCGTGACCTGAGCCAAGGGGCTGAAGTGCTCTGGGCCCTGGTCCCGTGTTACACGCCAGGCTCCCATCCTTTTGTGTTTCTCAGACCTGTTACGGGGATTTCTTGCTTTGCATCCATAAAGCAACGTGGGACTGAAGTGCTCACAACTCATTGAAGTATTTATTTATCGGGTGGTACAAGAAAAGTAGGGTGCTCCTCCAGATTGAGAAGGTGGTGGATGGAGAACTGCTGGGAAATGTTGATTTAGTTGGCCTGGGGCGTTCCAGGGACCTGAATCCACACAGGTTTTATGGAGAGCACCACTGAGATGTTAAAGGACTGCTCAGACTTTATTGACATCGTTTGCTGTTTGCCAAGCTAAAAATACCCCTAGAAGGTTGCTCTGACCTCGTAAGCCACATGGCAAGCTGGAGGTATTTGGGAAAAAGCTGCATTACACTCCTGAAGAGATCCCAAATTTACACAGTCTGAGTCCATTCACCTTTCTCCATAACAAAGAATTAAATAGTCTGGGACAAAAATCAGAGGGGACGTGTCAGCAAACTAAAGCTTAGATTCACCTTCCCACTGCATTTTCTTGTTTTCAGTAACTTCTGTTGCAGGAAACCATCCAGGCAGTGGCTCCAGCCAAGGGAACCTTGCAAGAAGGTGTAAAATCAATGTGTGTGTGAGAGAGAAATTGTGAGAGTCTGTGTTACCTTCAGCCTTCCCTCCGACAACACTCTCAGGAAAAAACCTGAGGAACAACCTCTGGCAGCAGTGAAGTGTAAAAATCCCACTCAGAACAAGTAACACCTCCATCCATCTCAGTCTGGGGCCTTTTGTGGGACCCAGCAGCTGCTGTGCGTTCTGGCACGGCAGAGTTTGCTTCTTCCTTGTGTATCAGCTGTATCCCCATCCCCGGAGCATCCTCTCCCTGCCATCACCACAGTCCTGCTGGTCCCTGCATGGCTGGTGGCACACACTGTGCCAGGACTGAAGAGCTGCCGCGATTTACGGCATCAGCGCTTGGGGTTTTCACAAGTCCTGGTTAAATCTGATTTAAAGAAGGTGTTTTGTTTAAACAGGTTGGGTCTTTGAATGTACACACAGTGACTGCTGCTTATTTAAGTGTCTGGGATGGGCTAGGAGGTCTTGGTGATCTCGTTTGTCATTTCCTCACGGACGGGGAGCAAAGGAGGGATTTTAGCTGCGGAGGAGCTGAATCTGCCCCTGTTTCAGAGAGGATTTCCAGCCATGTCCTCAGGCACGGTACATCCCGCTCCCAGGAGCTCTGCCTGTGCTGACTCAGGGCTTTGCTTGGGCCCCTTTACAACACAAAGAATTTGGCCAAGCTGACCCCGGGCTCTCCTCCCTGCTCTGTCACAGCCCATCCGCCTCCCTCCACCCAGCCCCAGCTCCCGGCTGGCCGAGCACCAGGCTCTGCTCTGTCCTGGAGCTGGGCTGGGCCAAACCAAGCGGCACAAGAAATGCAGCATCCTGCAGCAATCCTTACCAGCATTTTATTTTTAGGGTGTCTCCTGGTGAGATGACGACGTGGTCCTTTGAAATGCTCAGCTTTGGTTTCTGAAAAAGCTCTTCCTCAGCGAGACCTGACCCAAAAAAAGAGAAGAAACCATCATTAGTTGAGACGGGCTATTCACTGGCTCAGGGCAGCACAATGCACTCGGGGTGAGCTCTTTGTTTTGTAAATAGTTCCTAATTTGGGGGCCGCACAGTGCTGCATTTATCCCGGTGCAGTTCAGCTGAGCGGGGTTGGTCGGGAGATGCCCTCAGTTTGTTTTTGTTTCCTTTATTCCTCTCTTTTTTTTCTGACACCGAGCACCTGCGTTTGTGCCAACAGTGTTCCGAGCCAGCTTTATTACTGAATTATCGCAGATTTAGGAGAACAGAGCTGTGTCAAAAGGAGTTTGCACACATATAAAAGTGGAAGGAGTCAGGTGCTTGGGAAACAATTGGATGGGTGAGCTCATACATTACATTTTAGTCAATGGGAGGAAACAATAATTCTGGGGAATTATTATAATAATTCTGGGATCACCATTCCCAAACCAGCGTTCCCAAATTCTGCATCTGAGCTGAGCCCCAGGCTCAGCGGGCCCTGTGGTTGGGGTAAAGCTCCCAGGGAGCTCTGTGACTCTGTCAGGTCTCTGGTGACAAGGGGCGCTAATGACAGCTGTGACAAAGGTCTCTCTCATCATCTCCTGGCCCAGGAAATGTCTCCTGCCTGTGGAGCTGTCCCCAGGAGAATCTGAGTGTACATCTACAATGAGACAACGTTCAGAAAGCCAAACTGAGAAGAACCAGAAGCGGAGGTTGGCCGGGCTCGTTGCTTTGTCCAAATTCAAAGCAACATAATCAAGGAGAGGAGAAACCAGGCTCGGATAAGGATCTCCACTTCCAAAGCTCTGACATTAAAGCTGTGTTTTCTTTCCCCTCCTGCTCTTCAAATCTCTCCCTTCTCCTTTGCCTCGAGCTCGATAAGGCAGAAATCCTCGCTGGGCTCCCAGCACAGGCATTATTTGCAGCAGAGAGGGAGATAACGTATCTGGCAGAAAGAGAAACACCAGGCTTTAACTTTTCAGCAGCATGAAGCAGTGATTTTCCTGCCCCCTCCTCTCTGCTCTCATCTCTTTGCTGCTTGATTTCAGTAATTGCTCTTTGCCTGGCAGCAGCGTGGGGAGTGACTCGCTCCCACTTTGGAGTTTCTGGCTTCTTCCAGGAGCCCTTGGAGTTCCCAGCAGGAACTCAGCAGAGGCCAAGTAATCTCATGGCACCACAGAGTCCTTCCAGAGGGGACCCTGCCCAGACACCACGGTGCTGGACTCCCCTTGGAGCCACTGACCCTTCCTACAGACTCTGGCTGAGACTTTGGACCAGTCCTGGCCACCAGAGACAGATCCAGCCGCTCCCCCTGCCTTGGCACTGCTGCTGCATCTCCAAAGTCCTTTGCAGAATAAGAAGTTGGAGTCTGGCCAGCACAAACTCCCTCCAGTGGCTCCGTGTGACATTATTTAGCACCTCCAAACTGCCATTCCATGGAATGCTGGGGAGGCCGAGCAGCCAGGGGCTCCAGCCCCGCAGTTCCCATTTCTTTTGGGAAGCACTGCTATTCCTAAGCCCCCTCAGGATGGCACCTGCAGGGAGCAGCATCCCACTGAGCTGAGAAGCAGCAGAAAAAGCCCCAGACTCTGCAGGAGGAGACACTGCCAGGCCAGCCCATCCCTGCACTTGGCTCCGAGCCCCCTGTGGTTTCCAGACACAGCCAGTTCCCACCGGGAATGGCTGAGCTTTGGCACAGGTTCTTCCATGGTGCTGAGGTATTTCACAGCCCCTTCAGACTGACTGTGCTGAGCTCTGCAAAAATGCTCCAGGACATGGCCAACAGCTTCAAATTTGTCTGTCAAGTGACATTAATTTGCCAGCTCAGGGGGGTTTGGGTCCCTGTAGCTCTCCCAGGATCTGCTCTGGGCCGTTGATGCTGTGACTTCAGCCAGGACTTAGAAAATCCTGGGGTTTAAAACGAAATTATTTCTCTCATCTTCAGTTGTTCTTAGGGCTCAGAGGGGCTCAGGTGGTGCCTTGAGCTGGGCTTTTGACCAGCCTGGACTGTAGCTCTCATGAGCAAGCGTGGCACTGTCAGAGGGGTGTGGGGTCAGAGCCTGAGCCTTGTTCTGACTGCAGAGTCCTTGGGCTTTTACAACATTTGACACCGTTTTTGCTAAAAGAAAGAAAAGTATTTTTCAATTATTCTGTTTTTGCTTCTGGGTTACTTCTTGCCCAAAGTTTATTTTGGCTTGGGGAGCTGAAGAACAGAATAAGCAAAGTGGAATTTCAGTGCTTTTGTACCCCACAGAGGTCAGGAGGAGAAATTCCTGTGCCACACACACATCTGGGCTCTGCTGGCAGGTGACAGAGGGTTTGTATAAACACAGCCTGTGCCCCTTCTGCCACACCAGAGCTGAGTGGGCTGGGAAAAGAACATTCTGAGGGCAAAACAGAGAGAGTAGCGAGGGCAAGGTCAGGCTGTGCTAGGGCAGGACACCTCATGCCAAACTGGCAGAGTGAGACCTCACGATATTCCTAACCTCCCCCGGCCCTTTTAGAGCTAGACTTGAGTTTTTGGAGGCAAAGCCGGGGCCAGCCCCAGGGTGTGTTGGATGAGGAAGAAGGGATCTGCTCCACTTTCCCATTTGTTCTCTGTGTTTGAGGAGATTCATGCCTTTCCCGAGGCTTTGGGATGCTGCAGGGGAGGACCGGGCATGGTCCTGGCAGTGCATCCCCCTTTTCCACAGCCCTGCTCCCCAGCCTTTGTCCCTAACCCAGACCCCACAGCCTGCCCAGGGTGGGCTGGGTGACCTGCTGGGCTGAGCCCTGCTGAGGCTGCAGTGCTCTCATTGCACTGCTCAGGTGGCAATGCCCAGGCCCAAAACAACCTTGTCCTCTCCTCCCTGCTGAGTAACTCTGGTCCTGCTCCAGGGCTACAAGGGACGTAAAATTAAAAGTGAGCAGTCATTACGAGCATGGCAAAGCTCCTTGTGAGAGCCACAGGAAAAGTGCTGGGAACCACAGCTGACCCTGCTCCTGGTGTGCTCCCGGTGCAGCCTCCTTCCCCAGATCCCCGGCGTGGTTTGGGATGAGAGGCTGGAGCGATGATCCTGCAGGTTTGGCAGAGAGCTCGTTGCCTCCTGCAGAGCTACAGACAGGTCTCAGCACCACATCCCCTCTGTGAGCCGGGGGGAGGACAGGCTGCTCCTGGGAAGGGAGCGTCTGCTCCGGGTCCTCACATCCCTGCCCTGCCTTGCAGCCAACACAGATCGGCTCCAGCAATGCAAGAGCAGCATCTCCAGCCTAAAGATGCCCCTGGAAAGAGCCCCAAGTGAGGACAGAGCCTCTGTCCAGAGCCTCCTGCACCATTTCTGACTCTGGGAGTTTATTCCCACCTCCAGCTCAGACTTTAACATTCTGCTCTCGGAGGTGAAAACCGCGAACGCAGCACAACCACAAATCCTCGGGAGTGAAATGTGAAAGGTTGACTGATACATTATCCAGGGGAGAAAAAGATATTGAAAACTGCTTTTCGTGGGATAATCTGATTTTGCAGCACGGCCAACATTAAACACGGGAGGCTCCCCAGGCAGAGGGTAATGGGTGACCTCCCTCACCTCTCTGTCAGATGGTTTCCAACTCCGTCTCACTTGGCACGGGGAGATCCCTCCCACGCACAGCCTCGTGCTCCATCCTGGGCCCGGCAGCGAGCAGGGATGAAAAGTATTTTTAATCTCTGTTCCCTGTTGTAACAGCCTTCCTCCAGGCACCCTCTGGGCACCGCAGCTCTCCCCGGCAGAGCCCTCCCGGGCGGCTGCGAGCCCGGCCCTGCCTCGGTGCCGCTCAGTGGCAGCTCGGGCAGTGCGAACCCTGATTGAGGGATCCAGGGATCCCCTCTGGCCACGGGGAGAGCTGGGGGCAGAGCCCACGCAGCCTCTGCTGCAGGTGCCAAGGAAATAATGGCTGGGCAGAGCAGGGAGTGCTGTGCTGGCAGCGAAATGAGGCAGGTCAGGCCGGGGATCCCGCGAGGGCTTGGGCACACAGACAGCTTCTGGCACGTGGGCGAACTCCTGGGACTGCTCATGTGAGTAAAATCACTCTTGAGCACAGAGCTGGGCTCCTCAGGGCCCCTTGGAAGGGACTGGGAGCCAGAGTTTGGAGCTGATTTGAGTCAGGGAAGGAGGGTGACAGATACACAGCGTTTAAAAACCTGTTTTGTCATTGCTGAGGATACTCCTGTGAGCTGTGCTTGCCTGGCACAGGAGCTCCAGGAGCTCCAAGAGCCCTCTGGAATCACCAGGAGGGTACGGTGAGAGGTGACCACCAGTGGCTGGGATGGTGCAGAGGCAGAGCTGCCCCCTCCCCTCCTGCCTGGGCGAGTCAGACCCTCCGAACAGCTCCGTCCCTGCAGCAGAAATGACACCAAATAAATGCCAGCGTGCTCCCCTCCGAGCTGCCAGGGCACCTCATCACCAGCACAGCGTGAGCCCGCCTCAGAATGAGCAGGTGCCCATTTCAAAGGGTATTTTCATGCTCCTATCCCCAAGGAAATCTATTTCTGCTGGAATTGGAGAGCTCAGGGGTTCACTGGAAAGCCGTGTGTGCTTAAACAGTGGCCTGCAATCATCTTAGGATTTATTTCAAGGTTACCCCCATGGAAAGAGAAGACACCACAGCACTGCCAGCATTATTAGATCACAATCCTTGCAATATCTGGGGTGTTTATTAAGTCTTCAGCTCCTGGAATCAGCTTTCCCTGCTTACCCTCAAGTGATTTTCTGTTCTTTTTAAAGGTTTAAAAAGACAGCAGCAAATAACTAAGGACACCCATCTCCACCCCTCTTTCTGTTGTGAATTTGGACATAGGATTTTTGATTCTCCTAGACATTAATGAAATGTTTTGTGCTCTCTGTTCACAATGCAAGATCACCTAAATGAAATGTTATTGCTCCCACTGGTTTTCCCAGCAGGGCAGAAGGGAGGCTCTTGTGGGGAAGGTCTTGGCTGTGAGTCAGAGATAAAACTCTCAATTTTTGTCTTTTCTGCTGGCTGGTGAGTTCTGTATGGAGGCACTGATGGGAACTGGGTCAGTGCAGAGGCTGCAGGTGGGAAATGTGCAGGTCAGAATCCTTTAGGGAAAACCCCTCCAGACCTAATGTGGTTGGAGTGCCTCCCTCCCATTTCCTGTGCTCGGGGAGCTGCTCTGGGTCAGGTTATTTGCTCTCTCAATTCTCCATGTGTCTGTCGAGGATAATAATTTGTCTGTGAAGATTGAAACCCTTCATCTCTCCCTGTGCATCTCCACAGTGCTAAACCACCTTTGCTAGAGGAGGAGGTGAGTAGGGGTTCAGTCTCTCACAGCCTCCTGCCAGGACTCTCTCCCTTGCCTGCTCTTGAAGCTGAACTGTTTCTAAGGAAAATGGTTCATCAGCTTTTAAAGGTTTTCTATTTCCTTTGTTTGTTTAGGGGGAATGGTTACTAGAATCCTCTCTTCCTGTGGTTTTCCACCTCAAAATAACCAGGAATCCCCCAGGGTGGCCCTGCTGTGGGTGGGCACAGAGCTGACAACCTCCAGGCCAGAGCCAGAGCTTCCCTTCCTACAGAAGCCGGAGAAGCTCGTCCAAAATTAAATTAGCAATCACAAACTCATCAGGAGAGACGGCAAAGACTCCTTCAGGATATTCGAATGCAAGTGTTAACCCAAGAGCATCTCTGGCAAAGCAGCAGGATTCCTGTTCCCATTGATCTTCCCGGGCAGGGAAGGCAGGATTTGCTCAGCTGAGTCGCGAGGGAGGGGAGCAGTTCCCACCCATTCCTCGCTGCCTGCTGCGAGTGGCAGCCGTGTGTAGCTCAGCCAGAGGCAGCAGTTGGGGTGTAAATGATCCGAAGTGACAACGACGAAAAATTAAATCATTAGTCTGGGGCGGGGAGACGTCAGCAACAGCGCAGTAAAAACAACCGCTGAGTGGAGAAAGTGTTTGGAGATAAGATAAGGCTTTGGCCCAGCTTTTGGGATTTGTTCCTACAAGGCTTTTCCTCGCCCGCAGATGCATCAGCACTTCCTGCACGGGGTCACCCCGGTTTCCTCCTGCACTCAGCAAAACCCTTCAGCGAGGCCACGGATTGCTCTGGGTGCTGTTGGACAAACCCTGCGAGCTTTCCTCGGGTCTTCTGCAACCAAAACTTCACCTTTGGGGTTCACCTGCCTCTGCTCCAAGGCAGCTCCTGGAACTGCAGCACCGTGGCCTTTCCTGGCTGTCCACGCTCTGGATCGCCGAATCAGCCGCAGATTTATGGAAAGAGGTCACAGAAAGCAACTCCAGGTCAAAATTGTTTGGTCTTGGGTGGCAGCAGCTCATTAATCAGGGCCATTGTTTTCCCCCTGACACCACAGAGAGTCCCCAGGGGTGGCAGGGATCCCAGCACCCTGGGCAGTGAGGGGACACGTCCTTGCTTTGGGACTGGCTGATAAGCCAGGAACTCGGATCTACCCGAAAAATAAACATGGAATCTGGGAAAGGAGGTGGCAACATCTGCACTCATCTGCCAGGCACTCAAGCACAATTTGAAGTATTTAGGAAATGTGGTAATCTCATGTCGATGGAAAAAAGGCTGGGAATGTTGTTATTTCTTGATCCAAATTATGGCAATTCCTCTGGGAAAGAGAAGACCTGGCACATCTCCATGATTAGGAAATATGCAGACCCAGTGGGAACGAGATGCACAAAAAAGGAGCCCTGAAGACTCTAGGGGGAAAAAAAAATCCAAAAATGTGAGGTATGAAGCTGTCTTTGCCTCTGCCCCCAGTGTGGTCTCCTGAGAAAAGCTGGAGGGCTGCAGATGCGAGCGTTTCCAATGGTTCCCAGACAGGATTACTTCATCAGCGCTCCAGACATAGCTTCCCTTCCTCCTCACTGGCCATCCCCAGGACAGGGCACATTCCTCAGGCAGGCCTGGGAGTGAGGAGGAGCAAGGGCACCCAGGGGGCTCCAGGATGACCCATCCCGGGGAGCAGCCCCGGCCACAGCTCTCTGGGGTGGCTTTGGCTCCCGCTGTGCTGCCACTGCCCAGCCCAGCCCTTCACTGCCTCGCAGGGGGCTCAGGGAGCTCTTCCTGCACTCCAGAGCTAACCCAGAGATTCTCTGGAAGTGAACCTGGCCAGGATCTCTCCCCTTTCTCCAGAGCACTGTGCAGGAAAACGGGAAGGGGGAAAGCCTGCTCAGAAGGGGGAGTGGAGGGACAGCACCAACTTCTGCTCCCTGTGCCAGGGACAGGTCCCAGGGAATGGCCTGAAGCTGTGTCAGGGCAGGCTCAGGCTGGAGATCAGGGAAAGGTTCTTCCCCCAGAGGGTGCTGGGCACTGCCCAGGCTCCCCAGGGAATGGGCACGGCCCCGAGGCTGCCAGAGCTCCAGGAGCGTTTGGGCAGCGCTGCCAGGGATGCCCAGGGTGGGGTTGTTGGGGGGTCTGGGCAGGGACAGGAGCTGCACTGGATGATCCCTGTGGGTCCCTGCCAGCTCAGGACGTTCTGTGATCTATCCCTGCCTCCTCTGGGCCCTTCCCAGGCTTCCCTGTGTCCCTGTGCCAACCCAGAATTGTCCCCACAGGTGAGCTCCTGGTGGTTTAGGTGAGTATGGATGGACAGAGCTGGAGATTTTTATGGCTTGGCAGCCCAGCAGCTCCTCACAGCTGCAGACACCAAACCTGGACCAAGTTATGGTTCCAGCTTGTCCAAACCCTGCACTGAGCTGCCTTTAATCCAGTCAGAATCCCTCTGTGCAGGTAGTTTGTATGTGGCGAGTAGTTACTCACAAAGCTGTGGATGCTAAGGAAGGAACGCTTTAAAACACTTCTGCTTTAATTACTTTGTTATTTTGAGGAGTATCATCAGATCTGCTCATTTATCAGAGGTGACAGGTGAGGCTGAGGAGTCAACAGCAGTAATTCACGGGCTTCATGTGTGCAGCACTAAACACTGTGCTCGCTCACACATCAATGGGATTGGATTTGGCACCTCTCTAAATTTCCCTCAAACTTATTTGTCTTGTACAGCTGCAAATAATGAAAGCAATTGTTGGGCTGACTCAGTTCCAAGAACTATTCCCCAACCTACTCATGTGCACAGCGAGGATCAGTCACTCTTGAAATCCATGCTGAGATGAGCCAGGTCCTCCCATGAAAAAACAAGCAGTAAATCTCGATTGGTTCACCAGTGACTTCCCTCCTGCTCCTACCCAGTTTTACTCCTTACTCTGGACTTTTTAACCTGGAATGAAGGGCTTGCCTACACCCTGGTAAGAGTCAAGCTCTCCAGGGTGGGTGTTTTGGTGAGGAGAGTGGACTTTTTTAAAGTTAGAGCAGTAGCAGAGAAGTTTTCAATAGGTTTTCTGTACACTTTTACACCTTTTTAATAATTTCCTTTTGAAGTGTCAAGAAATCAGATTAAAAAAACCCCAA
Organism: Oriolus oriolus; assembly: GCA_013400235.1. Lineage (NCBI taxonomy): Eukaryota > Metazoa > Chordata > Aves > Passeriformes > Corvidae > Oriolus > Oriolus oriolus. The sequence goes on along the minus strand of VXBT01008210.1, from coordinate 389,789 downwards.
TCCTTTTCTTTTCTGGGTGGCTATGATAAGTTAATATCCATTTTTTCCTCATTAATCACATCACTGCACAGGTTTTGGCAGACTGGAAGTGTCTGTGGTGGTTCTTCACCCTGGTGACACTTCCCCCAGAGAGGACAAGGTGCACCAGGAGTGATGAAGCTGCAGGTGGGTCAGGCAGGATACAGAGATTCGAGGCAGGGTTAATCTCTCTGTAGGCAAGAAACTGCCTTAATTCAGTGTTTGGGAGGCAATGCAAAAACCCAGGCAGGCATCAGCTCCTAACTGAGCCCGGCTGCCAGCAGAGGTCAGGGTTTAAACTGGCACCAGGAAAGTCAAGGCGGGATTTCCGTGAGGTTCCCATGCACGATGCTGTCAGTGGGGAACCGAAATTTTCGCCCCAGTTCAATCCAACCTTGGTTTCACACGTGGGGGAAATCTGTCCTGGTGCCTGGCTGTGGAGAGCTGCCCTTGTCCCTGACATCTTTAATCAGGAAACAACTTCCAGCAGTAATTTAGGGCACTCAGACTCGGTTTAGTGAAAAGTAACACTCCTATAAATTCTCAGCAAACAGGTGAAATGAAAGTTTCTCAGGTCGGTAAATGAAGTTTCACCGGGCCACAGCCCACAAATTAAAGCGCTGCCCAGCATTAACTCCAGATAAAGTCCCACTTGAGGGGTGCTAACTTTGAACTTCACCTGGCCTGGCTGTTTCAGTTCTTAAAACATTCATAACCAGAGCCATTTTCCATGTAAAATGAGGCAATAGCAGCAAGTGAAACAGTATTTCCAAATACCCAGTCAACTAAATCACTGTCCTGAATGTCAGCTTCTCCTTTGACAATAAAGTATGATGATAATTCATCCTAAGCACAGGGCTTTGGGAAACTGTAAGATGGATCCCCCAGAGAGACATTAAAATGGCCAGAGAAGAAGAGAGAGAAGTTACAAAATCCCTGACACTGTGGTTTTAGCAAAATGTGGGTTTCTTTGAAAGCATTTCTTGGTCTTTTTTGCCAGCACTGAGCCTCTGCCTGGATGTGTCAGATGAGGAGGACGCTCACTCACATCCCTCCTTCACCATCTGCAGACTACATCTGTGATTCCCAAATCTTCCTTCTTGTTCCATCATCCACTGGCACGCGAGAGTGTTGGGAACCCCTGTAACTGCCTGTACCTTATCCTTCAGCCCAGCATAGAATGAGCTTTGTAAGACCTGAAAAAAAGAATTAAGCCCAACTGATGGGAATTGTCAGGAGTGGATCTTTAGGTGCCACAATAATGAAACTGTTAGAAATGGGAGTGGTTAACAGCAGAGGGTGGAATCATGGCAGGTCTGATACCAAAGGCAACCATTTATCTGCTCTTCCCATTGGCAAGAGTCTGGGGAGAGGAAAGAAAACCTTCCCAAGGCTGAGTTACATCGGCCTGTGCAATCCAGCTCCCAGAGGAAGCAGTGATACAGCCCTGTCTTTAGGAATATTTAGAATTAGACGAGATAAAGTGCTGGGAGATGTCCTTCAGCAAGCATTTGCTGGTGCCCCACATGGAGCAGTCTGTGAGAGCTCCAGCTGCCACGTCTGGGCAGTGTCTGATGTTCTGCTGGCTTGGGGTACAGGACTCTGCCCTTTCCAAACCTCTTTGGTGCTCCCTCAAAGGCAGCCTGGATGTTTTCAGCTTTGGATTCCAGAGTGTCCCCAAGCCAGACCTCAGAGAGGACTGGGGATGCTTTCCAAGAAATGCAAGGGCTGACAGAGGAATTTGGGTGAATTCTGCTGAATGACAACAGAGTGGCTTGAAAACAACCCCTGACTGTGCTCCAGAGCTAAATCCTACTTGCCATCGAGGAAGATGACTGCCCAGGGAACACCAAATAATTATGGGAAAGCTGCTCAGAGAGACCACAGCTTTCCTCAGGCCACATTCCCCAAGGTTTCCTGCTTGGAGCCCAGCAGTGATCTCCGCTCCCTGGGGGTGCTGGTGTGTCCCATAGGCAGCACCACAGAAACTCTGCTGGCAACTGGGCAATCCCCATTCTCAGGCCTTTATTCCTCCTCTCCATCTCTTTCCTCATCCCCAGCCCACTTTTCTAAGAAAAATAGGAGGCTGCATGGAAAGGCTTCTTTGTAAAGAACATCTGTGTCCTCCTGTGTGATGAATCACTGACCTGCAGAAGGAGCAGGCCAGGGGAAGGCCACGAGAGGGATGGAGCTGAAATGAGAGCGGGGAAGGTGGATGGGCAGGGTGAAGCAGAACAAAAAGCCCACCCCTGTTAGCATTGTTTGACCATTTTTCCTTGAGCTATAAATCCAGAAGCAAATGAGCCAGAGCCTCCTGAGGTCGAGTCAACTGATGTGCCACACTAAACAGAGATGGGTTTGAACAAATCCAGGGGCTGGTGTCAGGAACATGTGAATGCTCAGTGTCAGTAAAATCTGCTTGGTGGGTAATTACTTTGTTTTCTTACTTTCTGAGCTCTACCCATTAAGAGCAATGGGCTGAAGCTGACTTTGGACTTGACGCTGGAATCTGTTTTCGATCAGCTCCGTGTTCCACTTCTGTCGGCTTTGTGTGCCTGTCTCAGGAGGTCTTCCCTTTTTTTTCTGGTTTGTTTTGAAGGATAGCAGGTTGCTATTTTGGGAGACAAGATAAAAGCTGTTTGCTGAGATGGGGAGAGGGAACCTAACCATCTCCTTAAACCCAAGCCCAGGTTCGGTTACATTTCCGCGGCCCCGGGCGATGTTTTGTTACCCTGCGCCCGCAGCCTCCCTGGGCAGCTTGGCCTAACTAGGTCTGGCTTCCTCACTGCTTTGCATTAAGCTGGAAGGTACCAATCGGACCCAGGGAACTGGCTGCAAATCATTTGTGAAATCCTTCTTAATGACAAACTCCGTCAGGCCGTGGAGCAGGGCTTCAATCACTTCCTCGGCCTCCACCGCGCTCCTACCCTGACGTGACCCCAACTTCTGCCCTGTTTGTGAGGCTTCTCCACAGCTGTGACATAATGTTTTTGATGGCAGGCTTTGGAGGAATTCTGCTCGTGGCAAGGCAGGAATCTGCTTCGAATTAGCACTGCACATATTTATCAAGTCTGCCTAGCATGGCTGCCTGTTGACAAAAACCCCTTCTCCTGTCCCCCGCAGGTTCCCAGAGGAGCTCACTCGACCCACAAAGGTTTGGAGCTAAAGCAGTTTCTGGTGTCTGGGAGCTGCCCAGAGAAGGTGCAGCAGGTGGGTGACAGTCAAGGTGTGATGCCCAGAGCCAAGCTGTGTTTTTAGTGCCAGATCCTGCCTTTTGGGTGGGTTTGGGAGTGCTCAGACACTTCCAGGACCCCTCTGCCGTGCCTGGAGCCATTCCCTCTCTAACAGGTTGCTTGAGTTCGTCACATCAGTTCCTCATCTGGAAAAACCGTGGCACGGGGAAGGGGCTTGCACAGTGACCTGGAAACAGCAGATTTGCTTTGTGGGATCCTGATTTTAAAGGTGCTTTACTGCAGCTGCTTCCAAGAAAAGCAAACATTGCCAGGTACCGGGAGCAGCCCCGGGTCGCATTAAAGCCACCTACGCCGCTCGGCCAAAGCTGGGCAGGAAATTCTTCTCCCTTCATGTCTAAATATTTAAGACCTATTTATTTATTTTAATTCCTCTTGTGCACAGGGATAAAAACACAAATCCTTCAAAGGTTTTTCTTATTATGAAAAGCAGCAACAGAAAAAGACTCGTCTAAAAATAGCCGGATATTTAGGGCAGCCCTCGGTAGTGGGAGACAGATCCAGAGCCTTGATTCCACCAAGGAACGTGGTGTCTCCAGCATCCTACGCCTCCATCCCCACAACAAGGTCACGGCATCGTTGGGATGTGACCGGAAACACCGTCCTGGCTGCAGAACCTTTCCTGGAAAACCGCTTCTAACCCAGCCACTTTCCACACAGGATTTTGCCACAGCGTAATTTTCTAATGAAAAGCCGTTTTTTACTTATAAAACCCCAAGATGGTTCTGTTTTTAATACTGATTTCGGAGCAGAAACAACCACGCTACTGTTTGCTTTTCCTAAAAATCTCACCTCTTCATCCCAAAAGTTTATAGCAGTTCCTATAGGCAGACAAAATGTGCAGTTGCCCTTTGAACAGTAAAATTAATTTGGGTGCTGGATAGTTAACAAAACCAACAAATATGACTCTGAAAGTAATTAAATGAGGAGGGTTTGGAGCTCTCTCCTGACTATCTCTTGCAGAGGATCCAAAGCCCTGGTAAGGAATACAGAACTGTATGAAAATGACTAAGAAAAAAGAGAATGATGGAAGTGCAGTGAGCACCGAATGAAAGCAAAATGAAAACTGGATGTCACCAAGAAAGAAAAATGTCATCGAGACAGAAAAATGTCAAAATTTGAATTCAGGAGGAGAAAAGCACCAAGGTGGTAGATGAAAGAATAATGCAAATCCATGCAGGCAATTAAAAAGGTTCCCTCCATCCCGATTCCACACATGCAGCCTTGATTTGCTGCCCTACGAACTCGGAGAACTAATCCCAGTAATGAAATCCAGACCTGAGACCCCGCAGAATAAACAAACAGCTTATCAAGGTAGAGCCAGCGTTTGCTGGGGTTCTTCTCTCAGAGTTCTGCTCCCTCTTGGCTCCGTTAGTCACTAAAACTTCTGGTGCTGCACATGAATTGTGGCCTGGCAGAGGTGACCTGTGGCTCTGAGGGATTTCTGAAGGAAGCCAGCAGGTTCCTGGTGCCCCTTGCTGAGCACGGGGGTGTTTGTGAGCTGTGGCAGGGCGGGAGGGGGAAAAACAAAAACACCCAACCGCAGGCAAACAGAATTGCTGGGAAAGCAAATAAAAGCGGGTTTGGATTTTCCCTGGATGTGGCAGGAGGTTACAGAGAGGCCTGGATCTGCATGGCCAAGCCAAGACGAGAGCAGCCGCTGGTGCAGCCAACAACGAGCAGCACTTGGAGTGGAGGGAACACTCTTGGGCTCCAGCTGGAGAGGGAGGCCCAGCATTTGGTTGCCCTCTTAAGCTATCGAAATGTTTATCTCAATTGAAAACAGGCTCTTGGGGGAGAGTGAAAAAAAAACAGGGATGAATTTTCAGGCTGAGGCCTCAGATGCCAAATTGGAAAACCCTTGGCTGGGAGGTCTCAGGGTAGAAAGAACTGCGCAGCATTAACTGCATAGCAGTGGCTCAAACAGGAGCCGTCGGAATAACGGGAGCGTTTAGGAAAATCGTGAGGCATTTCTTTTGGGCTCTAGAGCAAGGTCAGAGCACGGGAGCAGCTTTGGGAGGAGAAAAACGCTGCTGGAGAGCAAAAAGAGCTGTAGATCAAGCCTCAATCCTGCAAAGCTCGTTCACAGGAGCTGCTGTGCAGAGGGAGGAGTCCTGTGAGCCCAGGCAGAGGCAGCAGAAAGAGATCCTGGCATGGGGCAGTGGCACTGAAATTAGGGGGCATTTTCCCCCACAATGGCACTGAAATTAGGGGGCATTTTCCCCCACAATGGCACTGAAATTAAAGGACAATTCCCCCCCTCCCCAAATGATGAAACTGAAACTCTCCCGTGCTCACATCACCTTGGCAGGAAGGACAGCAGATCCCTTTCGGTATTCTTAATTCATCTGAGCTCTTTTAAAACTGCAAGTCCCTAACCTAAGTATCAGACCCATTTAGCTTTTTAGAAATCTTCCTAAAAAGGATTCTGTTCGTTCATTTTTCGATATTGTTCGCTTGGCTTTTGGCCATGAAAATACAGTTTATCTGATGAGATTTAATGGATTGTACCAGGATATCTCGGGTCCTGGAATTAGTAGTGTTAGTGGCACTAACTGATGTGTGAGTGGCAGAAGTGCCAATGTTTGGGTGCAATTCCAGCCTGATTCCCATCATTTTACTCCTGAGCACCGACAGATTTTCCCCTGCTCTGCCCAAACACCCACGGCAGCGACGGGGACTGTGCAGCCCGGCACAAGTCTGAGCTAACAATGCTGAGCATGACCTGTTTACTGTTTGGAAATGAGTAATTCTCTGCATGATTCATCTCGTTGTCTTTGTTGTTCCTCAGAGCAGCCATAGAGGAATTTTTGCCGTGGTATTTTATTGCTGCAGACAACAGGGGAACTTTCTCTTTTCCCCGGTTTCCAGAAAAATGTGGGAGGTTGGGAAGGAGGCACAGAGAAAGAAGGAAAATTTGTCATTTCTCCTTGGAATTCTCCAGTTCTGAGCTTGGTTAGAGTCCTCCATGTGTCCTGTGGGGGCTTCAACCCCCTTGCCACAATCTCTTAAGTGAGTGAGGTGCAGTGGGGGCTGGACACAGCCACGATTTCAGCCTCTCCAGCCCTTCCCTGGTGTCTCAGAGAGATCTTACAAGCAAGATCCTTCACTGCACATCCAAACTGGATCCCGAGCATCTGAACTGGAGGCAGCAGTTCAACCTCTTTGACATTCCCACTTTGCATGAAGTTTACAAGTGAAATGGTACAGTTTTATCACGTGCCTCCCTGTACTGACACACGATCCCATGGGAGCTAAAAGGGAAAATAATTCGGATATCTACACTCAAGCAGAAGGCAGTGCAAGGCTCATGTAAGAACCTGCCATTTGCAAACTCCTGCAAAATGCAAATTTATCTGTTCCACTGCTGATTCCCTAAATGAACGTTTGTTGTTGGAGACCTGAATCCTGCGGATTTGGAGAGCTCTAACACGCAAATCTTTCCCTCTCTCATTAAGCCTGGCTGTAGCTGGGAGGTTTGGGATCTGCAAGCTCTGCTGACCCTCCAGGACAGCCACAGGAAGAGGGAGGAAAGGAAATCCAAATATAAAATCAGCTTGATGTTCTTGTCTCCCTCATCAAGGGAGTCGTGTTCCTCCCCTTTCTGTCTTCACCCAGCTCAGGGCACTTTGGTGAGCCCTCCGTGCCAAGGGTTAATCAAAGCTGAAAGTTTTTCGATTTAAAATGAGAACAAGATAAAATCTGTGCCTTCAGCTCTTCGGTTTTCCTACAGAAGTGCTCACCCCGGTCCTGGGCATGATTCAGCACAAGACAGAAAGGTGCTTTCGGTTGTAAAACGCCCTGACTGCCTCGTTCTTGTTCCAAATCCCGGTGAGGCTCCCCCAGGAGCTCACAGCTGTGGGATCCCACCCTCACTGCCCTCTCTGATCCCATTCCAGGCCAGGATGGGCAGCCAGTGTCCCACAGCCTGCCGTGGGAGCCATTTGGCTTCCAGAGAGGGCAGGAAGGATCCAGAGCCATCCCAAAACGAACCCATTTCCCCACAAATTCCATCTGTGTCCCACAGATCCAGAGGGAACCTGCAAGGTGCTGAGATTTGAGGCCGCTCTTTGGAGTCAAATCGATTTTGCTGTGCCATGAGCTGCTCTTCCCAAAGCAGAGCCCAGCTGGCAGCACCTCGAAGCTCGGGGAAGTTTTTTGGGGGCAAAGCTTGGAGCAGGTGGATTTTCCCCCCCAGCCATTCCCAGGGATTCACTGTGCACATGCACCCAGCCCCTCTTTCTTCTCCTGAAGTGCTTTCATCTCTCCTGGTTTTAAAGAAACCAGGGGTGGCCCCACCCTGCCGTACAACTGCAGGGCTATTTACCGCTCGGAGAGGAAATCCCATGTCACAACCCCTTGGAGCACAAGGAATAATGTCCGGAATTCCTTTATCTGTGACCAGGCCTGGCTCACAGGCTCTTTCCTGCCACTTAAGCGTACACAAATCTATTCTTTTCTTTTGTCAAGGCAGTGGGCCCAGATTTTAATGATGGTTTATTAAAAAAGAGAAGGCTTTGGCAAGGCTCAAGAACAAACGTTCTCTGACTTTGGGACCTTTTGTTCTTCAAGGTGAAAAGGGACTATAAAGAATAAGGAAAATTGAGTCACTGGTCCTTGCCCTCCATAGTAAATTTGACCTCCACTGTTTTTTATAGTGCTTAAAATTGGTGTCCTGGGCTAATCAGGGAAGTTAAGGGATAAGCCTCTCTGCAGGGCTGCCCTGCAAGATGATGTTTTTGGAAGTGATCAGAATGACCCTTTGGGCACTGCAGCTTTCGTAACCCTCAGCTCCAAGGTTTCTGGCCGTGCCTTTGTGCCAAATGTTGCCCAGCCAAAGGTTGTTCTTATCTCATCCATTAGCAGGAGATGGAGTGAGAGGTGCTGCTGGACCCGGTCCTGGGGCAGCGCTCCCTGGGGTGAGGGGATGGGAAGCAGTGAGATGCAGCGTGTGCTGAAACATCTCCCTGCACGTGGATCCAGAGCTCTGGCCATCCCCTGCACTGTGGAAAAGAGGATCTGGGACTGCCAGGAATAGCTGAGCCATCCTCTCAGGGCACCCCTGTGCTGGCAGGATGAGCTGCAATCCCTCAGGGACACCTGCCAGCATCCCAGGCACTGCTGGGGCCATTCCCTCCTTGCAGGCCACAGGACAATGCAGGGACCACCAGCTCCAGGCCAGAGGGGAGGGAAGTCTCCAGCAGGAAACTCCTGGGAGCAAGGAAGTTGCAACAGAAATATTGGCACCAGCGTTCTGAGGGAGGCGGGGGAAGCAGGCAGGAGGAGGAATCTTTCCAGGAAAGGAACATTTGCATCAGATACTTCCAGAAATAAAATATCACCGTGTCGGGGAAATGTTCTGAATGCTGGCAGCTCTGCCCTGCTTTGCCTCACCCCTCTTTCAACTCCTTCTCTGAAAGGTGATGATCCTTCAGTCTGGAGCCCCCTCGAGCAAAAAGAAGTGCAAGTGCCTACGGGGACCACAGAGCAGCCCCAAGGGATCCCTGGCACCCTCCTGGCACTGCTGGTGATGTGGGGAAGCTGCAGCCTCGCTGCAGGACAAATAACCCAGCAGCTGGAGTTTGCTGGCTCTTTATTTGTGTTCCTGCAGCACACAGGCAATGCCAGATGTGCTGTCCCTGATTCGTGTGCATCGTGTTTGATGTCTCCCATCAGAACCAACCTTGGGCTGCATCCAGCAACTAAACTGTTTTTAGCAGAGATAAATATTTGGGCAAGTCCATGACTGGCAAGGACCTGTCCCTGCCTTTGCATCCTTCCCAGCTGAGCTGAAGGCAGCAGCTCGGAGCCCGGCACTGATGTTCTCTGCACAGGAGAGATCTCTGTCTGTGCTCTCACTGAGCCACTGCCACTGATGCCTAAAGAGGCCAAACTGGAAACAGAGACTGGACAGGGGTAAGGGAATAAAGGTGGATATTTATTGGAAAGGCCTTCAGAGGCACACCCTGGGCAGGCCAAAGGCTGCACCCGAGATGGACCCCGAGTCACGAGTTCTTCACACTATTACAGGTTTGGGCCATTTGCAGATCAGCATAAATTGGCCAATTAAACTTTAGCTAATGATGGAACTGCCCCTCAGCTCGCCCCCCTTCTCAAGGTGCTGGGTTACACATTTTGGGCCTGGGACGGGCTGGGTGTCCTTGCAGAGCAGGCCTGGAGAGGCTTTGTTATGTCTGTGTGAGCATGAGAGAGCAGCAGCTGACAGGCTGCGAGGCAGCTCAGAGTCACACACTGGGAATGCAGGATTTGAAAAAATATAAGAGTTAAAACCTAAGGCATCACCACTGCAACAAATCTCCCAAGGAGAAGGACTTTGGCAAGAGGGGACCTCGCAGGGGCTGCAGGCTGAGCATCCACCCAGCGCCGTGTCTGGGTGCTGGATCTCAGCACGAATTAGCAGCTGCTCTTATCTGTGAGCTTATCAGGCTCTGCCCGTGCCCGGGGCACGACAGGCAGGAGACAGCAAAAGCTGCCACGGAGCCTGACTGCAGGGGGATAAATCACACTGCTCTCCCGGGTGGGTGTGTGTGCAATATGCCGGATTTGGAGGATTGGGAGTTGTGAACTTTGATTTTCCTTTGCCCTCTGCGCTGTGGCTCACAAAGCGTGCACGGAGCAGAAAGGGTCCGGGGCTGGCCAGGGCATGGAGAGGCTGCACCCATGGATTTTCCCTGCTTTCTTCGCTTATTTCCCCACTTACTGAGTGACCCACACTCCCTGAATAAAGCCAGCAGCTGCAGGGTGTCCTGAGCAGGGCCCCTCTGTGCTGTGCTGGGATGTCCCCAGTTCCCACGGACTGCCCGCCCAAGGAGCTTTGCCAGGGCAGGGAGGATGGGCTGGCTCAGAAATCCTAAGGGAAACCCACCTGTGAGAACCCAATTCGTGCAAATCAAGGTGAATTAGTCCCTTCCACTTCCCTGCTCTGTCACTTTGCGGTTGGTGGCAGTGATTTAAGGCCACTTCACTCAGGACTTGGGCTTTTTTTTCACAGCTTTATTTGCCTGACCTCGGTTTTCCAGGCTGCTGCAACGAGGAGATGAAGCCATGTGTGACAAAAAACCCCAGGCTGATGTTTGCTGGGATGGATCACAAATTTTCCTGCCCTGTGTCAAAGGGACTCCAGCAGGGACAGCACCAGCGCTGTCCCAGAAGGGGACACCCCTCCTGAACAGACATTTCTCCACAAATTGCTGCTATAAATTGCCATAAACTCTCTGTGTTTGAAGAGCTGAGGCTGCTGTGCCACACAAGGAGTTCTGTGTCACCAGCCCCGTGGCTCTGACAGCACAATCCTGATTTTGGGTGCAGGTCCCACAGGGAGCTCCCAACCTGACAGCGCTGAGATCCCTCATGAAGGCAGGAAAGCACCACAAACTCAGCCCAAAGTCCCCAAACCTGAGGCGTGGGGGGGTCAGAAACACCTCCTTGTTCCATATCCTGCCCGATACCTGCTTTTGAGCGAGGTCACCAGAGACTGTAATTCCCAGCAGAGTGTTGCCCTGTTGAAATGGGGAATTTTTCAGGAATTTTTCATTAATGTTGGCTCTGGCAGATAAAATATTGGCCATGCCAAAGACAACATGCTTGGGAATAGGCTGGGAGCAGGGAGAGAGAGTCCCCGAGCACTGCAGCTCACCCAGCACACGGACTGCCCCAGTGACAGGGAGAATAACAGCCACGAGAGCTCATAATTCCCAGGAATTTTGCTGTTCCTATGAATTTTCACCTTCACTAAAAGGCCAGGGTCCATATTCCAGTGAACACTCGTTTGTGCTGTTCCCTTTTCAGTGAGGGAAATTGCTTGGTAAGAGATGAAGCAGCTGCAGTTCTATCAAGGGATGCACAGATCAGCTTTCCGACTCTTCGGTAATTTGATGTTTTTGAGATGAAAAGAAGAACGAGACAGAATATTGGCCATGTATAACCAAAGCAGTGGCCAAAGGAGTGCTGAGGGTTCAGGAGTCTGGCTGGGCTGGTTTCACAAACTTTGCTACAGGGTGAGTGAGGAATTCCTGACAGCCACCATGGATAAACCCATCCACGCCCTGGCACCGCCCCCAATCCCAGTGCTAACCCTCCACAGAGCCCAGGTCCAGCATGACCCTCCTGGGCTCCTTTTTCCCTGTCCTCCCAAGATGCCTTTGTACCCACTGGACGCAGAAATGTGTTCTTAAAGTAAATACCTAAAGTTCTGCTGCTTGGGAAAAACAAAACACTCTCCAAGGAGGAACAATGTCTCTTTTTTGTCTTTCTTCCCACCCTTCCTCAGGACAAAGGATTAACAAATATTAATATAAGCATGAAAGCTTTGATACTGAGCTTTGAGGAGATCTGTGGATGGGTGTCTGGTTTGTATGTGTGTGTTCCTCATCTTGTGTTTTCTGAGGGTGCAAATCCAAGGGGCTGGGCCCAAAAATGAGAATATTTTTTGGTGGATGTTGACACTTAAGCCTGAGCTGTAGGTTTGGGTCGGCGCAGCTCTTGTAGGGAAACAGGCATGGCTGAGAAAGGACAGCGCCAAAATGGTAGTAATNAATAATAATAATAATAATAATAATAATAATAATAATAATAATAATAATAATAATAATAATAATGACAGTCTGCAAGGGGCAAGGAGGAATTTGGCTGGATTTTGAGGCCTGGCTGGATGTTGCTCAGCTGCAGCTCTCTGCTCCTCCCCAAAAGTGTGCAGATTCCAGAATAAGGGAGCTCCTAGAGAGGGGCATTTCTTCTTTGGGTTCTCAACTTCAATAGATCCAATATTCCCTTGATGCCTGTAACCACCTTATTTCTGCTGCTGGAAGCAGCAAGGGGCTGCTGTGTGTGAGGGCTGCCTTCCCCCAAGGAGGAGGGGAAACTCCTCCTGAGCTCCTGGCAAGCCCAGGTCGCACTCCAGGCTCGTCCAGCAGCTCTCCAAGAGGCACCTCCAATGTGGGTGTGCACGGGGCAGACAGAACAAACCCTCAGCCTGGAATCCTCTCACCGTGACAGCCTCTCAGGAGGGGAATCCATCAGGTCAGGGCTGGAAATCAGCTTGGCAAATTCCTCCGTGCCAGAGGACGCAGCCGCAATGAAAAGCAAGAGGATTCTTGGGATGTGGCTGCGGCTGCACCGGTGCAGGTGTGGGTGTGGATCTCGGGTACTTCCCTATTCAGGAGCTGAGGGAGGTACCACAGGAGAAGAAATGCGAAAAAAACCCACAACCTTGCAAGCCCTGAGCATCCCTGCAGGGATTTCTGCCAGCTGAGGCCAAGCCTAGCGCAGCAGCCAGTCCTGATCCCGATAACCTGAAATGCCTCCGCGTCCCTGCAGCTCCGGGAGGGTTTCTCTCTGCTGATGGCAGTGAAAGATGAAGCAAATCTACTGCAGCTGCTGAGCTGCTTTTTCTCTTCCAAACACTGATGGCTGATCAGGGAGGAAGGGAAGGACAAATCTCCCTGATTTACAGAAGAGCAGAGGCACAAAGGCAGGAAAAACCTGTGCTGCAGGGAGGAACGCAAGGCCAAGAGGCACTGGAGGAGTGAGGGGGCACCTGCACACTTCAGTGCAGGGCCTGGCAATGCACCCACCCTGACCAGTGCAGGGAGCAGGGCTGGGATCACATCAGCCCTTTCCCTTCCAGAGATTCTGGGTGTTCCTCCATCCCACCCTGCTGCAGCCCCGGTGCTGGAGTCGCTGCTGCTCCCCTGGCTGTTTGTCAAAGGGCAGGGGACAAAGCTGAGTCCCTTAACCCTCACCTGAGCTCCCTGTCGGTTTGGAGCACAGCCCAGGCTCAGCAGAGCCAAACCCCACAGACCTGGCCTGGCCCCTCTGTTCCCAGTGCCCCCATTCCAGAGCATCCCTCAGTGCTCCATCACCTCTGCCCAAAGCATTTCCACGTCAGGCCTCTGCCTCTCTCTGCAGGAAGTGTTTGGACAACACTCTCAGGCACAGGGTGGGATTGTTGGGGTGTCCTGTGCAGGGCCAGGGGCTGGACTGGGTGATCCTTGGGGGTCCCTTCCAACTCAGGATGTTCTGTGATTCTGTGGTTTCATGATTTTGTGATTCTGTGCTTCTGTGATTCTGTGGTTCTGTGCTTCTGTGATTCTGTGGTTCTGTGATTCTCTGATTCTGTGATTCTGTGGTTCTGTGATTCTGTGGTTCTGTGATTTTGTGATTTTGTGATTCTGTGCTTCTGTGGTTCTGTGATTCTCTGATTCTGTGATTCTGTGGTTCTGTGATTCTCTGATTCTGTGCTTCTGTGGTTCTGTGATTCTGTGATTCTCTGATTTTGTGGTTCTCTGGTTCTGTGGTTTCATGATTTTGTGGTTCTGTGGTTCTGTGATTTTGTGATTTTGTGATTCTGTGATTCTCTGATTCTGTGATTCTGTGGTTCTGTGGTTCTGTGATTCTCTGATTCTGTGGTTCTGTGATTCTGTGGTTCTGTGATTCTCTGATTCTGTGGTTCTGTGATTCTGTGGTTCTGTGGTTCAGAGAGGCTGCCTGTCACCCAGAATGTCTAACAAGGCAGCAGCTCAAGGCAGAGGAAGCCATCAAACCAGATGATGCCTGAATTCATGCTCCTCAGAATGCGAAGGAAACGCGGCCCAAATGAGCTGTACGAGCACAGAAAGTTAATGTATGCTCGTTTGTGTGTCTGACCATTGTCCAGGGGAACTCTCCGTTTCCTCTGGGGATCCATAATGAATAGACCTATAAGGGAATGTTGTGGTGGCAGCAATTTCTCTTTTCCTACCATTTAACTCGGAACAATATGGAACCAAAACAACGAGGCAGCCTTTCAAAGGCGGGTGGTACAATGCACCCTATAGGACATCAACCACTAAACTGAAGAGCACGAGGGAGACCTTTGCCCTGTGGATGCTGAGAATTCCTCTCAGTCCCTTTATCCTGAGAACTCCTTTATCATACCCACTGCAGAAGATCAGAGTTGAGATACTCTCCTTACATCCCACCACGCCCAAGGGTCGCTACCCCGCTTTCACTGCCAGCAGATGGCAAGGCCACAACTGAGATAAGCAAAAGAATTTAAAACAGGAAAGATGACTAAAGGAATCGGGCTGCTCTGGGCTCTTCTCTCTCTCTTTAAGTCTGATTAACTTAGCTTTAAATTGAAGGAGACTTCTGGTGACACCAGACAGATTGGTCAGGCTGGGACTTAAAGAATCAGCCCAAAAAAAGGCTCTGCAAGGCTTCAGCTTTGTGATTGATCCAGGTGAAGTGTCTATCCTGAACCACAGCAGTGATGGCATCAATGACACATCAATGTTATCCATCATTGCTGCTCCAAGGGTGCAGAATGAATGCTTGGAAAGAGTTTTCAGTCCATCAGAAGTGTGCAGGACCTGTAAGAGCCATCCCCGAGTCACCGGACACAGACTTTGGTGTTTCCCTCATGCAGAGGGTGCAGTGATGGACCCTGGATTAAAGATTACACTGGGCACAGGCAGGCAGAAGAGGGAGAAGCTCAGAGCTGCACTGCTCAGTGCCAGACCGCAAATCCAGGTAGTATTTCAAAGTCTACATTAATTTTAAAGTACAAAGATACTGTGGAGTGGAAGGGCAAATGGCCTTGAACGGCGGCTGTGCCAGCAACCCTCCAGGGAAATCAAAACCTGCTCGGCTTCAGCTTCTCCACTAATCTCACTCTGAGCACAGAATTTTCATCGCTACTGCCCTGATTTTCTCCTGAGTGCAGGACAGATTTGGCAAATGAAAACTGAGATTTGTACCCAGACAAAATTCCTTTCCTCTTCTTTTGTCCTTCCGGCCAGAAACCCACCAGAAAGCCAAAGATTCTGTCCTGGAGAAGGATAAAACGAGTTTGGCACATATTCTTGGGATGGGAGAAGGAAAACCTTTCTCTAGGGAACGTCAGCCTGTGCCTGTAGCCTTGTGGGATGTTGTGGTGCCTGTGTGGGGAGCCTGCCCTGCTGATTTTGTGCACCAGCTCTGACATGCCGCACAGAACAGCAGGAAATCAGGGTGGTAATTTATTTTTAAGAGCAATATAACCACCAGAGTTATGCACAAAGTTCAAGAGAGAGCAACCTCACTCACTAGAAGAGGGTCCATGACTTCATGATTTATCGAATTAAATCAATAATGGCATTTCACCGAGCGGGTCTGAGCATTGCTTTTCACATAAAAAGTAGGCAGCAATAAAAAGGGCAAAGTGGCTCATTTATACAAGAGATCAGAAGAGATAAAACCGATCAGAACAATCCCATAGGAATAATAAGGAGAAATCAGCCTTGTAGACAGTGACAGAATTCCTGGTGGGAACTGTTTGGAGCTGGATGGGGGAGCCCCTGACAAGCCCTGCTCAGCAGCCTCCTGTTGTCCTGAATTCCCCTTCCCGGGCAGTCCCTCCATCCCAGGAGCTGTGCCATGCTGGGTCTGTGGTTTCACCTGCCCTTCTCTATCAGAGCAGGGCTCACACTGCCCAAACTGACCCAGAGAACTGAGCTCGTGTCTATCTGACTGCTTGGGAAAGCCAGGAGGAAACATTCCAAGTGTGGGAACACCGCAGCGATTCCAAACCTGTGAATCCATCACGCTGCGGGCTCGGTTTGTCTCCTGGCTGATGGATCAGGGGATTAAGAGTAAAACTGTTCACAGGATCATCAGTGGCTCCATGGGAACACCTGGCTTTACTTTCCCAGAGCCCCACGGTGCCGTTATCCTTGGAAAAGCCCCCTCTGGGTGGGAGGGTGGGCTGGGAGAACCAGAGTGAGATGGGCCAAGAGCAGGGAGCTGCCAGGCAGAGGAGGCTCTGCCCCAGGCAATCCCTGCCTGCCATGCTGACACAGGATTTTAGGGATTCATCGCTCTCTCTGGGAATTCCTACTGGGCCAAACCCTTTTGCTCTGTCCTTACTCAACAGAAAATCTGCCCAGACTGAAGGGAAGCTGTTTAAAGCACAGGAGTCTCCAGGAGCCTGAGCAGAACAGGGTCTGAGCAGCCAAAATAAACGTGAGGTGGGCACCTGGGAACAGCAGGAGGGGTTCTGGTGCTGCCTCACACAACTGGGGACTGCTGCAGGCTCAGCCACGCTCTGGCTTCCCTTCACCCCTGGAAAAGAAGCAGGTTGTTTTGCTTTCTCACAGTGAAGCAAATCAGGATTTTCCAGCACGATCAGTGAGGTCTCTACCTTTAATACAGGACGCAGCGAGGGAGCAGCTTTCAGGCAGCCCTTTTTTCCCTCAGATTCCACCACAAATTGTGTAAGCAGCCAGAAGAAAATAAATGTTCTCAGCCATACAATGGACAATTCAAAGGCAAGCTATTGTCTTCAGCCAAGCACAGCCTTAAACCCGTGTGAGTGAGAGGCAGAGCTCGTCCCGAGTGCGGGAACATGAAAATAATCCAGACATCATCCATTTGCAGAGAAAAAATGTGGCAGGCCAAAAGGTTACCTGATTCTCTCTGCTTCACACCGTGTAATAGCTTAAATTGTGTTTAAAAGGTCCTCGGGCTGACATCATTGTTTACATTGACTTGAATCATCCTTTAATTGTAGCAAACCCCTTGCGAGCGGCCGAGCTCACCGTGCGGCTCAGTCCTGCTGTGTCATGCAGAGAGAGCTGACACCACTTCCTTGCCTCATCCACGTCCAGAAAGAGAGCTGGGAAAAGAGATCTTGCCTCAGAAACAGAGCTGGAAAAAGCATTTCTCCCCCACACCTGTGCTCTGCATTATTATTTCTTCTGATACTCCTCACGGGTGAGGAAGCAAAGCAGGGGAAGCTCCTGCAATCCTTCCCCTTATCAAAGCAGCATTAACTGAGGAGTGAAGCAGCAGTGGGGACCCTTCCCTAAGGGGAGAGGGGTGTCCCAGTGACCCAGGGGGGCACCTGTGGGATTGATTTTTCCGCAAGGAAAGGCAGAGAGAGCTGGAGATTTGCAGCAGAAAATGCCCAGAGCTTTAGTTCCCTCCATCCAGCCCCAGCCGTGCACGGCTCCCTGCTCCGAAGGGCTCTGGGCAAGCTCTTCCAGCAGCCTTTTCCTGCCCCTGGGATCGGGATTGCCCACACCACGGGCTTCCAAGTGCTACTGTGTGCATGTGTGTGATGGCTCCTTTGGGAGCTGCTCCTGGCAGCTGCGAGAGTGAGTGGAGAAGCAGAGGGGGAAATCCCATTTTACAGCTCTTGGGGGATGCTCTGTAGGAGGTGTCTGCACGTTAAAGGTCTGAAACGCCGACCCCTGCGCTACCAGGCCCAAAAACTGGGGAAATCCAGGCTCAGGATGAGCTCTCAGGATGATCCCTGTTGCTGCCAAGGGCCACAGCAAGCCCTTTTCAGTAGCTGTGGGGGAACTGAGGAGGAGATTCCGGGCGGCCCCACACTCGTATCCCCAGCGCAGCTTCTGGGGACTGGGAGGAAATTGCTTTAACTCCTAAATGAGTGCATTCAGCCTTGATTTCAGTTAATGAGCTCTGGATTAAGAGCAAACAGGATGAATGGCTCACAGCTCAGCTGTTTCTGTGCCTGCGTGTGGAGCACCCCTGTGAGCACTCCCGTTTTCCTCACGGCTGTAGAGGAACGGGCAGAGCAGCCCCATGGTGCTTGGTGCTTTTCCTGCGAGCTGACCCCGGTGTATCCGCGAGGAGGAATTTCCAGGTGAGCAATTTCTGAGCTGTGGGCTCTAAGGAAGCAAACGTTTTGGCTGAGGTGGTTTAGATTCGTGGCGGTTTTTGTAAAAATGGAACAGGTAATGACTGGGTCAGGCTTCCTTGACCCTCAAATCAAGAACAATCCCAGCAGGGCTGAAAACTCCCCTCTCCACTTCCTTGGCAATCACGTTCCCACAGTTCAGAGAAACACAGGAAGATCTAAGGAAACCTATGTGGAAATGCAGAAGACAAAGGCAAGTGATCTGAAAATAGAAGGCTGGTCCATATATTTCCTTTACATTCTGTGCCTCAGTTTGGCTTTTGGCTGAATTTTGAAACCTGAGGGGCCATGTGCTTTTGCCATTCCCTGCAGGGCACAAAGGAAAAGTGGCTTTTTCAGACTTCCATCATTTGCAGGGTTAGATGAGGTTCTTTCCTTGTTGCTCAGGCAAAGACTCGGAGCTAAAACATTCCTGCTTAGAGCCACAACAAAACCCCTGGACAGTGGGACACACCCCATACATGAGATGTGACCCCTCCTGCATTTCCAGATACTGGGGGGACTTGCAAAAATTATTTCTTGCAAAAATTCAGTGCAGCAGGAACTCGAAGAGCTGGCAGAAAACAAGAGCTTCAGCTGCAGGTCTCGAGCAGTCCTGCTTTGGTTTTTTTCAGAAATCTCTGCACCAGAAAATATTCTAAAGGCAAAATTCAGGAGGTGACAGAGAAGAGAGACTGTGCAGACCCCTGGTATGGAAGGGCTGGGAAATTCCTCTTGCCTTCTCCTAATGTAAAAATTCCAGGAATCCTGAGCCCTGAGGGGAGTTTAGGAGACATCCAGGAAAGGGGGGGAGAGCAGGAGAGGGATGTAGGATGTAGTGGGGACAAGAAGTATGTGCTGCAAAGACAGACTAATCCGAGGACTTGGGGATGAGGGTATTGGAGTGACTCATGGAGATGTCCACGGTGTTACTCACTACCCATCATAAAAATCCATTTTTAAATTCCCTGCTTCCATTCCCACAGCCTTTGGAGTCGTGTCCAGCACTCGCCGGTGAGGAATTTGCACCAAATGGGCACCCATCAGTTTTGCTCATCACAACCCACGCGATCAGGCTGATCCCGATCCTTCCTCCTTCCCCGCTCGAGGAAGCGGCTCCTGGCCGAGCCTCTGAGGTCACACCTCGTGCAGAAACCTCGATTCCCATGGTTTGTGCGAATCCTGCCGTGCTCCTGATGATTGCAAGCCCTGCTGCTGGAGTCCTGCTCCCCGGGGCAAGCCTCAAGCAGGCACTCCAATAAATGCCATTTCCAGATATCAGCCTTGGCTGGTGGATTCTGGCAGCTTCCACTCTTTTCTGTGTGGCCTTAAAAAGAAAAATTAAAGAAGTGCCTAACGGGGAGCTCAGTTCTCTATTACACACGTCTCATCCAGCTCATTTTGGGCAGCTTTTTTTGGTTGTCCTGGGGGTTGTGACTGAGGGCAGTGGGATGCTCTTCCCGAAGGAGGAACGGGAATGTCCCGACGGGCACTCAGAGCCTTCGTGTCCTGCCAGTCATCGGAGCTGCAGGCTGAGGGAAAGCACTGGGGACACGTTTATTTCATCCCTGGCTGTTGTTCAGATACTCCAATATCCCTTAATTACTTCCACTCCTAATTCCCATTCCAGTGACATCAGGCTGGTTTGGAGAGAAAAGGGAAGGTGGATCAGAGGAAGTAGCACAGGGAGCATGGGAAGCTCAGCGGGGCTGTGCTTCAGTGTCCTCCTCGTGCTCGCTTTGAGAGCCCAGCGCTGCCTCCTGCAAATCCCCTGTGCACCTTTAAAAAGTGCAGCAGGCTGCTGCTGCCCCCAAAACTCCGCTGCAGTGTGAGCTGAGAGCCCCTGTCGTTTCTGGGGATCGAGTGACCCTTCCTGCATCACACCTTGCAGATGTCTCTGGCAGGACCAGATGTGTCTCATCCCTCAATAAATACGGGACAGAGCAGGTTTGCACCCTCCTCCAAACTGCACTGGTGATCTGGGAGAAAAACCTCCAGAAAGCACAGGTCACCTCCCCTGGGTGTTCCTGAGGAATCTCCTTTTGGGCTTGGAAACCTTTTGCTCTTGTGCATAAACTTCTTAACAACAGAAATATTCTGTATCCAGCCCAATTTAAGATATTCATTCCAAGTGCTGTAGATTGAGTTAGCACTTGGTGCAAATAATTTGGCATAAAATGAACAACCCAGGGAATGTGTGAAAGGGCAGAAGTGACCCAAATGCTCTTACTCAGAGCAGAGCAGTGGGGAAATGTGCACAGATAAATCTTTTGTACAAGTTGTAAAGGAAATATTGCGAGTTCTTCCACCAGAAACCTTCAGCAAACAATCTGCTTGGTTTTCTCAGTGCCCTTTCGGGTATGATGCTGTTTTTTAGAAGTTCAGGGAGTACTCAGAAATACTTTACATTTTTTTCCCTGCCTTAAATGGCTGAATTGGTATAAAGAGATTTCCAGTTGGTTTCGAAGGCGGCAGCTTCGGCAGGAGGCTCACGTACCAGCATCCTAAAAAAGGCTGCTCTGCTTTTTAGAACGTTTTCCCACAGTAAAGCAAATGTTTGGGAATAACATCAATTAAAAGACACGTTTTTTTGGGGAAAGCAGCCCCTCAGTGCCTCTGCATTGGCACGGCCACACTCATCCTGCTGGACCCTGCGACCATCCCGGCTGGAAAAGCGCGAGGAACCCGAGCTCCCGAAGCTTTTATCTGCTGATACATGGTTTAACTGAAACCTCCGTGTTAACAAGCTTCGCTGCCCATCCAGAATATTCAATTTGTAGAAGACATTGCAAAATTAAACAACAACAACAACAAATCAATTTCGAACAGGCTTTAATTCCAAAGCCACCGGGCAGGACCTCATTTGTGTTCTTCAGCCTTTAATAATTTCCAGTGTTAAATCACTGAAATGGATGAGTTTATTCCAATACCTGGAAAGTGACTTGGATTGCTCAGATATTAAAAACCTTCTGGTGATCATGTCAGTGGGTAAAAGAATTTTTCAGGCACAATCGAAGGTGTAAGAATTTCTTTGCAGATGGTTTTTCCGAGGGCTGATCATGAACCATCCCACCCCACACCTAAACCCTGTGCCAGCTGTTGGCATCTGCACCATCCTTGCCACGTCAAAGGTTCTGAGCAGCAAGACCCCAACCAGGGCTCTGAGGAGTTGAAAAGAAGCTGAGCAATGAGCAAAAGGAAAGTGGAAATTTGATGATACTCATGGGACTAAAAAAGGAAATTTAAAGATGTGTTTAAAGCTGTGTTTTAGAGTAAGGTGGGAAGTCATTGGGGTGATGTTTTTATGGTCTCTTCCCTGTGCTGAAAGCACCAAGTAAGTCAGGAGTTCTCCAAAGGAAACCTGGATAAGTCTGGCCAGAATTTCATCGAGTTCACTGCTGGAGATGAACTTGGAGGGAAGAGTGGCTGAGGAGTCGGTACCTCGGTACTGAACAGCTTTCAGAGTTGTAGGACTTCCCTCCTCTCTGCATTGCAGATGGAATGGCTTGGACTGGAATCAGAGTCAGCCTCCTCAGCACTGCTTTGCCTGACTCTGGCCACAAAGATCCCAGGGAAGGTTTAACCTGGAGCTGAGGGATAAATCCAGGCTTTGGGAGGTCGAGCAGAGCTCCACTGAGCTCAGTGCTGGAGCGGAGCTTTGAGGGCCGGGTGGTGAGGGGTTAATTCCCCACTAACACCGGTGCTACCCCAATCCTCAGCCTTCCTGGCCCTGCCTGCCTCTGGCTCCCAGCCTCACGAGGGCACCCAGGGGCTGTGCTGAGGTGTTCCCTGTTCCTAATGCTGAACCAAGCTCCTGGCACCCACAGGGCTGCTTCCCCTCATCAGCCTCTGCCTGCGGGGACAGGGATGTTCCTGCCTCCCTCCCTCAGTCACAGCATGCAGACTTTACCTTCTCTTGGCCTCCTCTGTGCCTGGCACTGATGGCAAAAGGAATCTGGACCAAATTCTGAGGTTATCAGGGCCAGCACGATTAGCAAAGGAACCTGGTAAGGAGCCGAGCAGCCCTGGAATGTGGGCAGCATCCCCAGCCAGGCTTTTCCCCCAGCTCCTCAGCCCCAAACTCCCTGTGCTCCCCTTCACCCTGGAGCCTCAGGAACACTCAGGCACACCACGTTCTCTTCCACCTCCCAAATCCTTGTAATTATCCCTGTCTCATCCACGAAAGCCTGGGGTGATTTATGCCTCTGTGAAATCCACACTGGATTTCGGGCAACTTTTCCAGACTGTTCAGAGGTTAGAAGTCCCAGAGCATGCAGCTGGCTGCTGCTGCACGTGTCAGCCAGCTGGAGCACATCTCGGGAATCCTCCCAGGGCTGCAGAGTTCCGCTGCTGCTCCAGGTGCAGCTCGAGGTGCGGGCACTGCTGGCTGACCTGGCACAGCGCTGATTCCCTGGGGACACCCCGGATCCCGAGGATCCCTGCCGCAGGGGCTCCTTGCCACCTGCCAGCTCTGCTGCTTCTGCTTCTCCTGGAAAAGCTGGACAAGCCCTTTGGAGCACAACCTCAGGCTTAGCTCTTTATTCTGCAGGTGACTGTGGGGAGGATGTGAAATTCCCCGGGGCTCGTGCCTGCCAGTCAGTCCCTTTCTGCAGAAGGAATACATTAAATCCCTGAATGAATCCAAGAAAACCAAGGACAGCGATGCTCCACAGTGTTTCCAGAAGCTATCCTCTTAACTATGAAAAGGTTATAATATGCTGAAGAACAACAGCCTCGTGCTGTGCAATACATCCACTACCCGAAAGGATTCAGAAGTCCTTTCTGTCAGAAGGAATTCCCCGATAAACAACAGCCCATCTCCCTTACACGATTTGCAGCGTCATGAATGAATAGCTCAGTAATCCAGCAAAATCCTTGTGCTTAATGAGATAATGAAAAGTCATACGGCAGATGGGAAAGCTCTCCCAAATCTCATTAACCTGCCTCTTGGCTTTCCTGATAGCAGTGAAAATTGGGAATAAATCGAGGGGGACAGGGAGTTTGCTGCAAAGGAAAATGAGTTTTGGAGAGCAGGGAATCTAACCTGGCACCTGGGCTGAGCAGGGGAAGGCAGCGAAGAAGCACCACGTGAATACAAATTCAAATATCAAAGAACTGGAATTGGAATATCAGAGAGAATGCCCATGATGTCTGTGCCCACACTCCAGCGTGAGCCCCAGGACAGCGGCACAGCCCAGGCACACCCAGACAGCTCCTCCTTTTAAAGCCTCAGCCCTGCCTCAAGTGATCAAACACAACCAGAAACCCTCCCACATCGAGGGAAAAAAGCCACAAATTGGTGAACACTCACAACTTGCTATTTTTAACCGAGTGGCCAAACCTCGAGGGGAAACACCCATTAAAATCTGACCTTTTACGTGTTACACCTTCAGGGAGATTTAGCGTTTTTTGCCTTTATTCCCAAAGATCAGTTTTAATGAAGGTGTGAAGCCGGAGGCGTCAGCTGGGTTTGGGGACAGAGCGGTGGCACCTGCCCGCTGGCACCGCGGCTCTCAGGTGGGTGACACCTCCCCAGGCCGGCGGAGGAGCACGAAAAGCGTCAAAAAGCGTCAAAAAAAAGCATCACCGAGCGCTCTCCTGAGGCTCCCCGAGGGAGGGCACCGCGCCGGGGGCAGCGACCCTCGGCGTGTCCCCCCCTGGCACCCCGGGCACACGGGCGGCTCTTACCGTGCAGCAGCAGCAGCCCCTGAAGGGCACAGACGGCCAGCAGCGCGCTCGCCCGGGCCAGCATCCCGGGGCCGCTCCTGGTGCGCGTCCCGAGCCAGCCGAGTCCGCCGGACGAGTTTTCCTTCGCAGCGAGAAGTTTGGGAAAGCCGGAGCGGGGAGGGAGGGAAGGACAAGGCGCGCCGGAGTTCCCACTTGTTGATTCCAGTTAAATTGTTCTTTCCGTTCACGGCTTCATCCCGGGGCTGCGGGTTGCGTTCGCCTTCCTTTCTTCCTTTCTTTTCCTTCACCCCCTTTCCGCAATCCCCTTATCCTTCTGTCCCCCCGTCTCTCCGAGCCCCGGGGTGTCCGAGGGGAGCGCTGCTCTGCCCCAGGAGCCTCCCCAGCCCGCCTGGCTGGCGCAGAGTCACTCCGGGGCTTAAAAAGCGAAGAGAAAACACCAGGAAAAGTTTGGCCAAAAGTTTCCTCCGCTCGCCTCGCAGCAGCACGGAGTTTGGGATAAGGTGGCTGAGCCGCAAAGCCTCCTCTGAGATTGATTTCTGCGGGGAGGCGCAGGTGCCGCGGGGATGGGCAGCAAGGACAAATCCCGGGCTCCCGGACGGGCAGGACGCGGGGGGAGCGGCCCCGGTGCCCACCTGGCTCTACCTGCCCGGGGGCACCGCGGGGCAGCGGGGCTGGGGCATGGCCGGAGCCCGCCTGGCTCTGCTCTCTGCCTGTCCCCCACCCCTCCGCCCTGGCTGGGCTCTCGCAGGGAAGTTTGATGCGAGCCCGAGATTCTTTATAGGCACAGGAAAAAAAAAAAAAAAAAAAAAAAAAAAAAGAAGAAAGAAAAAGGAGC
>VXBT01008210.1:338728-364974 GCA_013400235.1 Oriolus oriolus | reverse complement strand
AAAAAAAAAAAAAGGAGGAAGGAGAGACGTCACCAGCCGAGGCAAGGGGACTTCACTCTCTCGCTCGCTCGCTCCCTGTCATTTCACAGAGCTCCTGGATTTCCTGTGGCTGCTGCCTGAGATGGGGCAAAGGAGTGAATTCCCGAGGCTTGCCAGCACCGCCCGGCCCTGCAAAGCCGGAGTTCGGGAGCATCAGGTGGCAGCAGCTTCCCCCGGTCCCGGGCAGAGAGGTGGCATCTCCGTCCGGCCCCGGGACGCCGGGAAGGGAGCACAGGGGGCACCAGCTGAGGAGCAGGCTCCCTTGCAAGAGCCGCTCTCTGTGCCCTCATTCCCCCGCTATTTCGCACTTTGGGCTCTCTTCCTGCCGCTCACTGCGTCCTGCTGGAATGCCACCTGCACCCTCCCTGCCCTGCTGCAGCAGCCGCTGCCGTGCCTCCCTTGCTCCTGGGGCATCCCTTGTTCGGACAGGATATTCCAGGGAACCCCAGAGATGTTATTTATATTGCATCAGGGCTGCCACCCTGATCCCTCACAGGTTTCTCACCTGGGCATTGCCCCCGGGCACGGGGGTGTAGCCAGGTTCACCCACACGTGGAGGCTTCCAGCCTGTCCCTGTGCCTTTGCTCCTGCCGTGCCAGGCAGGATTTCAGCAGGGATGGGCGCTCCAGCCCCGGGGATGTTCCCTTTTTCCCTCCACCCTGGAAATCACAGTCCAGTCCTGGCTCAGGGCTGCTCCTCCGGCCGCAGGTGCCTCAGCTGAGGGTCACAGACTGGTGACAAGTGTCCCAGGAGATGTCCCAGAGCCTGTCAGGGACATTTCTGGAAGTGCAGCCGGCGCTGAGGTGACCCGGAGGGAGCTGTTCTGTGCTGTTTCAATGCACATATCAGATATGTGGCTTTTCATGTAAAAACACTGATAATGAGGGAGTGGTGGAAGCTCCACAGCTGCCCCCACAGACTGTCCATCCCAAAAATCCTGATAATCCCAATAATCCCAGTCCCACCAGGTCAGACACTGCAGACTCTGGTGTCAGAGGACCTACAGAGCCTCCCAGTAAAGCCCTGTCCGTCCCTGGGGCTCAGTGATGGGGTTGCTTTGCAGTTTTTGGTTCCTCTTGCTCAGTTTGTTTGCAAAAGAAGAGGCAGAGCCAGCAGGTGCCTCAGACTTTCACTGGATGGAGATCAGGGGATTTTGGTGACACTGAACTGTGCTCAGGGCCTTTTCACACCTCAGTTTAGTCCAGAATCGAAATCCTTAATGCCCACAACAGGTCTGACTTCTACACTGCACCGGAGCAAAGGGAGATGGAGATCCAGTTCTGAGAGCTACAAATCCAAAGGAAAAAGGGCACTTCAGAGATCAGAATTGATACCTGGTGTAGAAATGTCCCAGATTCAATGAGGAATTGAACACAGGCCTCAGATATTCCCAAGTTTATGAACAAGAAGCCTCATTTCTCACGCACGGTGTTAAATCAAGAATGCTTTTTCTCAACATGATCTTCATACAAATGCCCAGATCGTTCTCAAGATGACAAATGCATTTTCTATGCCTAGAATTAATTTTTAGAACATGCAACTTTCCCCAGATTTGGGTTACTGTAGCGGAATCCTAAATAATTGTGGATAATAGTAAAGACCAATCTCATAGGAATTTAACTGGAGAATCAAAACTCTAACATAATTATAGGACTGTAGATTATTTGTAATTTATGGGGAAGTGTTTAAAAATTCATTAGGGGTAATTTACCAGCTGGTAATAAATTGTGTTGTATTTGTGTAATGCCCCAGATAATCTTTTATCTGTTGATAAACGTAATTGATCTTTTAATTGAGATTAAATGCCTCTGGTGTGTGGTTTCACAAGGAATTCAGCATTAGAACCTGGCCAAGCAGTGCTGAGTTTATAATACTTGATTTTCTCCCTCATAATCCTCAAAATAAAAGTTGTAAGAAGGGCATATTTTGTTCCTGAGCACCTTCCTGTGCCTGGAGCAACCTGTTAGAGCTTTTCCAAAGGAAAGCAGAGTTCCCTGGCACAGCAGCCTGTTCTGCTCACACAGATGGGAAAAGCCATTTGCCAACTGGGCTAGAGCCTCTCCATAATAATCCAGCTCACTTTTCCATGACAGATATTCCACCCGAGGAGCTCAGAGCTCTTTAGCAATATTAACGAATATCAGCCTCCCCATACTCAGGGGAGCTGAAGCAGGGCTGGGAAAGGTCATTTCCCTTCCTAATGAGGCGCTCTGAGCTTTGCAGAGGCACCCAGCAGTTGCAGCAGGGTGTCCATAGCTAAATAAAAATAATCACATCATCAAGAAGTGAAGGTGGCTGCGGCTGTGTCCCAGAAAATGGATGGGAAGCAGTAACCTGCAGGAATACCAGGATATGGAATATGCTCCATGTTTTTTGTAGGACCGAGGCAGGGCAGTCTGTGGGACCTGACTGAGCCCAGGGCATGCCCTGGAATAGCTCCTGTCCTTTCTGGCGCTGGCCTGGCAGAGGATTACATGTGCCACCTTAATCCCTTGTGCCAGCTTGGCAGCGAACAATGCCAGAGCTGGAAACCCTTCCCTTCACCCCATCCAGGGAAGAAGGGGGCAGAGGGAATGGCTGTGGATCCGGGCAGGGTCTGGAATTGCACCCTGTGCTGGTTTTAGCCGTAAAGGTAAAATGTCTCTCACCCAAATGGAGTTGCCCGCTCTGGGCTGGTTCCCAGGCTCCCTGCTCGGGGACAGCACAGTCAGAGTCAGGCTCTCCTGACTCAGCCCTGTTTCACAAACCCTCTGCCAGGTGCCTGTTTGCCTCCCTCAGCAACAGAGGGAAGAGACAAATTGAGCCACAATGCTGAATTTCAGCTGGGTAATTCTGCCCCGTGTGTTCGGGTGAGTGCCCGCTGATGCCTTTGCTGTCAGCTGCACACAGGGAATCCTGGCAGAATCCTGGAGTTGTTCTCCAAAGGGGCTCCAAAGCACTGGGAGAGAGCTGGAACCCCCAGCCATGGCTGAGCTGGTGAGGCCTCCCAGAGCTGAGCTTTGCTACGGAAAGAGAAGCAAGGAGAACGTTAACAAGGGACTGAAAGTCGTTTTTCCTTGCTGGTGATCTCGGTCCCAGTGCCTGTGGCCCGGCGTGGTGCCTGCCTTTAGGGCCAGGGAGCTGGCACACCCCCAGATTCCCACTGTGGCCTGCTGCATCCACATCCTCATCCCCTTCCTGGATGGACAGTGTCCCATGTCCTGAACATTCAAGCCCCTGGAGGAGGCGGTGGAAGAAGGGAGGACATTGCCGAGGCGCCTTGCAGTTCTCTGCATTATTCTGGGATAAAACCCTCCCCGTCCCCTCAACTCAGCTCTTACTTATCTGCTGTAGAGGCTGCCTTGGAGGCACTGCTGACCTCCAGGACAGGCAAGGTGCTGGCTGCACATGGGATGTGGTCCCTGAGCCACAAACAGAAGCAAAGCCATCGGTTCCCAGGGCACACCGCCCGCCCCAGCGCCACGTCCCTCCCGGGGACAGCAGCGCTGCCAGCACTGCTGCCCTCACCCCGAGGAACGCTGCAGAGCTGGGCGTGCCTCTCCCCACAATCCACGCACACACATCCTCCAGTCCCTCTGGGGATGGGAATTCAAGTTGACATTATCAGTCTGTGGGCAAACAGGGTGGGGAGCTTTCAGATAAAAATAGCTTTCCGTGGAAAATGGCGCGTTATCAAACCAGAAACCTTCCGTGGGAGCGCTCTGGTGGGAGCAGCTTCTGCTGGGGATGGACCATGCAGGGAAAGAAAGCACCATCCCAGCAGCTTGGTGATGTCCTGTGTGTGCAAGGCCTGGTTTCAAGTCATGAGCCCGATTTGGGTCAGGAAACTGTATTTTCACATCTTGCCAAAGTGCTCAACAAGTCCACCGGCCGTGCTGCGGCTCTTTCAATCAGCTCCTCACAGACATGTTTGCTTATTTATTCCTTTGTTTAGAAAAAGAAAAAAAAAAAGGCCTCAAGAAAACCCCATTTGGCTCCAGCACAGAATGGGAACAAAATGTTTCTCTAGCTGGGAAAACCATTTCCTGCCCAGCTCTGTTGAGGCGCACAGCAGCACTCGGGCCGTGGGCTCACGGGAGGTGTGGGACCAGCGGGGCTGTGGGCACGCTCCCGGTGTCCCCTGTGGTGTGGCAGCGTGGCAGGGAGGGACAGGAAGCACACACAGTCACTGGCAGAGCCTCCCTGCAACTCTCTGCTTTGTACACGAAGGGAAAATGAAAAAAAAAAAAAGGGTTTCATGAATCACTGAAAGCCATAAAGCAAAGCTGGAAGAGGCCTGTCAGTCACTTTTAACAGCAACAATGAAGTGAAAGTATAGGTGAAGTAATACACTGCAAGAAATTTTATTTTTGTATAAAAACTGCCAAGAATGAGCAGTTTTCCTCTGGTGTCACCTTTTCTCCATCCCTGCCTGGCATCCTGGCAGGCTCCTCCCTCCCAGTCCAGCTGAGGTTTGTCCCTGCTGCACCCGTGGCCATCCAGCCCCAGCCCCAGCCTGTCCTGCTGCTCTTCCCTCAATCAGCCTGACTGGAAAGCTCCTCAAACCCATGTTCAGACAGCAGAGGAAAGCAGGACATTTCCTCCTGGTGCTGGAAACAGGGGAGATTAAAGGACAAAGAACACTCACCTCCCATCCCATGGCTGTAGGAGCTGGAGTGTTCCTTTAAAATTCAACATGGGGGGAATGTTCCATCTCTTTGTGTTTCCTGTCTGAGGTTGTTTTGGAGCATCTCCTTGTAGCTGTTTGACTGGAATCCTTTATTTCTGACTCTGCCTGGGGAGATCCTTACAGCTTATAAATATAATGTAGGCCTTGGGCCCACAGCGCTCTTAGGGAGAATTAACTGGTTTGGAGCAGCAGCCAGGATTCAGAGCCAAGAGAACAAAACAAGAGCAATGGTAGGGAAAATAAATAGCCATCAACAACAGGAGACAGGCACAGGGTTTGATCTGCTTTGTTCTGCCAGAGTCTGTGGCAGGAACACAAAGATATCCACCTAATGGGGAAGAAATTCCTGAGCCAGGTTTCATCCACACACAGCATTTCAGGTAAGGGAAATACTGCAGCCCTTTGAGGTACCTTCACACAGACCTTCTCCCCGCACTGACCTTCCTCGGTCAGAGGCCAGATCTCGTG
The DNA here is from genome assembly GCA_013400235.1 of Oriolus oriolus. Taxonomy (NCBI): domain Eukaryota; kingdom Metazoa; phylum Chordata; class Aves; order Passeriformes; family Corvidae; genus Oriolus; species Oriolus oriolus. Next base: position 359,798 of record VXBT01008210.1, on the reverse strand, counting down.
TGCAGGGTTTTCCTTTGCCAGAGTATGAACTTCAAAGTGTGAGAAAAAATGGGTTCCAGCCAGCGACCAAGAATGCTCGTTTTATTTATTTTAGTTTGGACTCTAATTCCCTTCTTACTCTTTCTCCCTTTTTGTGGGGATAAGGCAGGATTTTCCTACCACTCAGACAGAGAATGAGAAGCGTGGTTTGTGTCCTGGTGCTCTGCAGACGTTCCCTTTCCACTGGAGGTTCCTGCTCACGTCTCCAAGGCACCGTCCCAGCGAGAACCAATTCCAATAATGGGAGTGGAGGGAGGAAAAGCACAGATAGGCCCTGACAGTGGCAAGGCAGGAAAACCACGAGTGGTTTGCATGAATCCAGCTCCATCCATGTCAGTCCCAGAAGCGTTGGGGTTAATTCAGCCAACAGCACAAGGCTGGAGTCCCGTGCTGTGAACTCTTTAATTTGGCACCAGAGTGGCACCAGTTTATCACCCGGCTCTTACCAGTGCTTAGTCTGAAGGGGTTTAAAAGCAAATGTTGTAAACGCTGCACCCCTCCTGCCCCTCCTCCTGCAGCCTGACTGGGTTTGGATCAACCTTCCTGGCTGTTCCCTCAGCCCCTGGTGACTGCAGGAACCGCAGAGCAGCCTCTGGAGCAGGGTGGGATGTTCCCCCCAGCACTGCCCGGTGGAGAGAGGCCAGTTGAGCCCCACATGTCCCAGTCCCGTCCAGCAGAGCTGCCCAGCCCAGCTGGAGCGTGGCTGCTGGTCCTGCAGGGCTGTGAGTGTCATTAATCACGGCACTGTTGTTTCTCCCTGCTGCAGATGCCACAGGAATATGCCCAGCGCTGCTCTCGCTGGGCTGCCACGGCTCTGTCAGATTCCACAAGTAAATGCTCCTTGTCTCCATAGGGCGAGCGCCGGGATCATCCCTGGTTTATCCGCTGGCTCCGAAGCAAACCAGCACGAGCTGCATGACTCAGTGCAGCCCAGCCTGTGAGGCAAAAATAGCAGGCTGGTGTGCTGAGATGATGGGGAGAATCAAAGAGACACTGTCTCCCAAAACTCAAATGTCTGCAAATGAGCTCTCAGCCAGCGCAGGGCCAAAAGAAATGTTTCTTCCATGGACTTATTTATTTTCGAGATCTGAAAGGAAGCAGTTGCTGAGGACAAGTGGACATTGTGCTGGAGGTTTGAGAAACGAGACATGGTGGCACAAAGACACTGATAGTGGAGCTGCCATCACTGATCTGCATTGTCCACACCAAGAGGGACTGAATAAAAGCTTGAACTGAAGCCAGTGGAAGTGAATAGGAGAGAATGGGGAGATTCCCACTGCCCTTAATGAGATTTGGCTCTGAACCTACATGAAGAAACACAACTAGCAGTGAATAAACTGGATTCTAAAAATCCTTTCACCTCTGACAGGAGAGGCTGGAATTAGTGAAGTGACAGAGGGAATCTGTTTACGATGCAGTTTTTTTTCCAAAGGTGGCTGTGTCCCACATGGAATAGAAAGGCTGAGCTGTGAGTGCTGTCCTTGCATGGGTCAGCAGCTGCAGCCACCAGGCTGGAACCTCGAAGCAGAAATCCCAAACATGTCCTGGCTCCACCACCTTTTCCAGCCTCCTTTGTCCCCCTCCCACCAAGGCCAGCCTGGAGTGGAGGTGTCACACTGGAAAGAGCAGCCCCGAAGATAAACTGAAAGTGCTTCAGGAAAATAAGCACCTGTCTCAAGGCTGTGGCGTGTCCTTCTCTTGCTGGAAGGACTCGGTGCAGCCCTGGGGCACTGCAAAAACAAGACACTGGCACAGTTAACTGGCAGATTTAGGAAGGAGATGCAAGGAGAGCTTACAGGAGGATAGCAGGGCTCATTTATCTGGCCCGTTCCTGCTCACCCCAGGGGTTGGGTGTTGAAGGGAGGCAGAAGTATTTCAAATTTGTTCCTCATCTCTGCTTTGAATAGGATCCAATCTTAGGAGCCCGTGATGGCTTTAGCAGGCAGGCCGAGCTGGATGTGAGCGCCTTTCTCAGCAAGGTCACCCAGTGAGTCAGTGCAAGGCCAGGAATAGCGCTCAGGACCGGCCTGGTGTGGAGCTGGAGACAACAGGCCCTCCTTTGTCCCCAAGGAGTCCCAGCCTGGCCAGGGAGCCCTGCTCAGGCCCCTGGTTCAGCACACTCCATCCATGAATTCCAGAGATAAAGCACACATTTCTTGGATGCTCTTTCCCAAGGAAAAAGCTGGCGAGACCTTGCCATGCTCAGCGACTGCATTCTGCTGCTTGGCCTGCAAATAAAGTCGGATATGTTCTTCCCATTCGGTGCTTTTCCTTCTCCAAGTTTCTCCCTCAGCAGTCTCCTAAACTCAGTGGGATGTCAGACATGGGATGTGAGGAGCCCTCTCCCTGTCAGGGCATTCTGCTGCAGTGGTGGGATTCAAAGCGCTCCTCCTCCGGAGCTCAGCGGTGCCTTCCTGGCAAAGCCACTCGGCCTCCGTGTCCTGTCCCTCATCTGCACGGCTGGGTGGTGCAGGATAAATGCGTGTTCCCATCGTGCTGCAGGTCTGCAGTGGCACTCCAGGCAGAAATCAGGTGATTATCCTGAGCGAGGAGTCTCAGCCTGGCCGGATCCCAGATTTGCTGGCAAGCTGGGAATGTGCTTTGGGCTTCAAAGGAGAAGGATGTCACTGCAGCCTCCCGTGGCACCCGGGCACGGGGGTGAGCCCAGCTGGTCCTGGCAAGGTGAACTGGAGCTGCAGTTTGGTAAAACCTGCATCCCATGGCTGGGGATCCTGCTCGTTCCTGCCCCCATCGTGGTCAGTAGCAGGTGAAGCTCACAGTGAGAACAACGCTGCTCCTCTTTTCTTAAAACCCCAAACTCTGTGTTCTCTGCAGGCCAGGTACCTGCCTGGTCACCAGCATTTAAAGGACAAACAGTGATTTTTTAAAAGCCTTGATATCCCTAACAATGGCACAGGGCTCTTCTGTGCAGAGGTTCTTTGTCTTCTGGGCGTCAGGGAGAATGAAAATACTGCAGGGATTTCCTACTCTAAATGACAGAGGTGGGAATAGCGAGGTCTTTCAGCAGGAAAACAAGGATTTAAAAACCAGCAAGGTGGGCTCTGCAGACTGGCTTGTGCATTTCTCATCTCTGCTTCCCTCTCTTATCATCTCCTTGTCCAAGCATCTGTCTCAGCCTCTCTGCTGCCGTGTTTGGCAGTGAGGGTTGCGATCCACCTTTGTAGCTGTGTGTAAGGTTGTACATCCTTCAGATAAGGGTTACATTCACTGCCTGGTTTGCAAATGAAACCACGCCATGAAACTGCTGCTTCATCTCTTTTCTCTGAGCTCTAACTCCTCGAGCCAGGCTTGCTGCATTTCTCCGGGCGGTGCTGAGCCCACACTGGCTGCACGAGGGATTTTCTGCAGCTAAAGGCACATTTGCTCCGGCGCTGCGTGTCTCTCCTCACTCAGAGCTTTGTGGCAGCAATTAGCAGGTCACAGAAAACTTTCTCTTCTTCTCCAGAGTCCGGGGACATCCTCAGATTTATTGCCTCTTGCTCTGGCTTCATCCGAGGTGGGAGTGCTTGGCGTGAAAGTGCAGCCTCAGCCTTTTTTCAGGAGGGGCCCAAAGGAGATCTCCACTGGGACTGCTCTGGGTTTGCCTCAGTCCACGCTCAGATTTCAAAAAAAAGGACCAAACCTCTGAAAAAAAGTGGGGAAGGAGGGGAGGACTTGCACTTCTCTGTGTCCACACAGTGTGTCACCCTTACTCTATGCCGCAGTGCTCTCATTTCCCATCCCTACAGGATCAGGAGTGCCTTTTAGAGGAGCAAACTTCCCCGGGTTGCTCACAGTCCACAAACGGGCACTGTGCAGGTGGGATTTCCCTGGGGACACCCTCAGCCCGCAGAAGGATTGAACTGGCAGCTTCTTTTGAGGCAGCCCTGGGTAACGAGGCACTGAGGATTCCTGCCAGCGCCCGTGGGTTGATGGGGGTGTTCCGAGGCCAAGAACTGCCTCTTCCTCCCCAGCATTATCCCAGAGCACTAAGGAAACCAGTTGTCCTTCGAGTCTTTCCTTCGGGAAAAGCTTCCTATTTCCACCTGCTGGAGCTGACAGTCGGGAACTGCAGCTCCTCTGCAGGAGGATCTGACTGTTCCTCGCACACCTGCGCTCCTGACAGCGATATCCCTCCGCTCTCCTCGGTGAAGGGGATGGTAATTCACGTGGGAAAGGCAAGGTGCAGGATCTGAAAATTGCCACGTGTCTCCTTTCCGAGGAGACAGACGATTATTGGGGGTGTGCGATGGTGGGGGTGCAGCTCAGCACGTCTCTGTGCTCCCCGCCTGTGCTGGATTTATTGCTCCAGGGTTTTTGTTGCTCTGTCAGAGCACACTGGTTTGCTGTGCAGGGTTTTGTTGCTCTGCCAGAGGCACACTGAAGCGCTCCCACCACCTCTGTGGGACTGTTTCAGGAGTAAGGGACTCTTCAAAACGCATCAAGGTAGCAGAACCTGGCAGATGGAGACTGACACAGAGATGTCACAAAGAGCATTTCACGAGGTGATTTCTGCCAGTTTTATCTGCTGCTGTATTAAAATTTAATAGGCATGAAAGCACCACGGTTCTGTATGAAAATCTAACACTGTTTTATAGAAATTGTTTAAAAACAATAAGCATTTTCTGTGTTTTCTCCTAGGGCAGACTGGCACAGTCAGAAGTTGTGCTGCTGTACGTGTCTGTGCAATAAAATTGAGTGACAGAGGAGTTGTCTGTCATGGGCTGCTGGAGTGTGGTCCCAAACTGTGGGATTTGACCCCCATAAACCCATAATATATCCTAGGAGAACTGTAGGGAGCTTCCCATCAGCCAAGAAAACGAGAAGCAGAGCAGAAAGCACTTTTGGAGCTCTCTGGGAGAGGTTCTGAGACAAATTTCCCGAGTGCCTGGGTCCGTTTATTCCTGTGCTCAGCTCGGGTTTCGTTTTCACCCACGCTCACACTTTGTGCAGGGTGCTTGAGGAAGCCACCTGTGCATGGCAGCCCCAAGCAGAGACCTGAACCCCACTCAGAAACTCCATCTCCCCCAGCCACTGCCCTACAGAATTCCACTCTCTCCCTTTCCCTTCCTGCAACTGACCTGTGCAACTTTTCACCCCAAAGGCAGCGATTTTGGGGTCCCTCTGTGCTCAGAAGCTCAGCCTGAGGTGCCTCAGAGCTCAGATAAAGAGCGAGAAGGTGTTTATCCGTTTCTCATTCTTTTAAACACTCTCAAGATGAGCATGTAAAGTCCCACAGGTAAATCCAGGCACAGACTGTGGGATGAGCCCACAATTGTGACCTGGAAATCACCATGGACATCTGAGAGTGCACCTGAGTGGGCTTTCACTCTCATCAGAGTGAAAAACCCCTCAGGATTTATCCTGGCCACTGTTACCAGGGGCTGTCTTGCCCTCTATTCCTGCATGCCATGATAGTCAGAAGCAATGCTACAGATGATTAGATCATTTCTCTCCTCAGCTGCCCGTGGTCTTTGGCCACGTGTTGTCCCCGATGTGACAGAGGCCCCGAGAGCCATTATATGGGAAACTCCAGGGAAAATGGGAAAGCTGCTTATTTTTCTTGGCATCCGAATGGTTGTTCTGGCCAGGCTGAGTCCAGTTGTGTGTGTGTTTATGTCACACTTTGTTATTTGCATGGCCAGCCCTGGTAAGGGCTTTGGGGGCTGGTGGTTTTGTAATTTGTACAGCCCTTGCTCTCTCTGCCTTTGCTGCTCTCCGCTGGAGCTGTGGCTGTTTCCTTTTTTATGGCCACTTCCTCCGGAGGGAGCAGTAATTTATGGTCAGAGGTTAACCTCATTTGCTGAAGTATCCAGCTCCCGTGCCAATGGATCTATAAAAACAGAGAGCGGGGATGAAAAGATGGGAAATAAATAAACCAGATATTCTTCCAGTGACACGCAGAGCCATCCTCGTGGAGACACAGAAACAAAGGAATTCCTGCCGTGGCTGGGATCAGGATCAAACCCAGTGTTCTGCCTTTGTTGGTGCCTCTGCTCCCTGAGCCGATTGTGCAGTGATGGACACCTTGGGGCAGAACATTCCCGGGTTTTTATGGAGTTCTGTGCAACCCTGGGCCCTCCCCTGGCGTGAGCAGCCCTGCCAAGCCCCTGACTGGGATGAGATTTTGGGATAACATTGTTCCACGGATTAGCTGGGCACAAAGATGCTCCTTTCCTTTCCTTTGCACAGCGATGGAACAAGTGGCTGCAACTGCAGCTTCCGCACTGGGATGGCTTCAGCAGGAGCTGGAAAAGTGTGCAGCATCACAGGAGCAGCTGCGAGGCTTCCCAGCAGCACCAGGGGAAGGACAGGGCTGGGTTTGGGTTCCAGACATTTGTGTGGGGAGCTCACACCAGAGCCTGAGGGCTGAGCTGGCTCCGGGGGTTGGCGACTCTGGCTCTTGGAATTACCTGCATGTGCCAGGCGCTGAGGGCTTTTGGGTTTGTTTCGAGGTAGATTCCAGCTTTTGTGTGTCCGTGTGTCTGTGTGGGACTGTGGAGTGCAAGCAGCAAGAGCTGGGAAATGGGATTACTCTTCCTTCCAAAATGTACCAGAACTTCATCGCTGACGTGGAAGGAGGAAACGGAATAAACGCTGAATTCTTCAAGCTGGGACAGCAGCCACGGGCTTTCTGGCCTTCCTCACTATGAGGTTTGGGGCTGTTGGGCACAGTGCTCTGTCCCCTGGTTGCAAGAGGGACTTCTCCAAAGCACATCCTCTGTGAAGGTGGACTGGGACCCCTTAGTGCTGCGCCAGCCTTAGGACTGGGCCTGCAAAACTGCACAACATCTCTCGAGGCCATGGGATGGGCTTTATCTATTTAATATTTAGTATTTTTATATATTTCTGTATTATGTCTCCATGGTATTTCTATTGTATATATTGTTTGTTTGTTTCTGGCCATGAAATGTGTCTGCAATGCTCACAGGACTTCCAAGGCCTGTGTTGAGCTAAAAACACTACAGGATTCATCTCCACTTCCATGTCCCATTCCTGCCCTGTGGCCCCACAGTTACTCTTCCTGACGTTCCACATTAATCACAAAGCAATTATCCAAGAGCTCATCACTGGCTCTAGTGCAGGGTCTGCAGGGTGATTGGCAGCTGTGAGGAATGGCCTGTTCTGGGAGATCCCTACAGCCCACCTCACCCACAGACCCCTGCTGCTGTCTGATCCCTCAGGGGGATCTCTTTAATCCTTCATGGAGAGCTGTCTGATCCCTCAGGGGGATCTCTTTAATCCTTCATGGAGAGCTGTCTGATCCCTCAGGGGGATCTCTTTAATCCTTCATGGAGAGCTGTTTGATCCCACACAGAGAGATGTTTGATCCTACAGAGAGGAGCTGTCTGATCCCTCATGGAGATCTCTTTAATCCCTCACAGAGAGCTGTCTGATCCCTCATGGAGAACTCTTTAATCCCTCACAGAGAGCTGTCTGATCCCTCAGGGAGAGCTGTTTCCTCCTGTCCACTGGCACTGTCTCTCCACTAATGTCTTCTGGTGGTTCCCCAGCAGCCCCCAGAGCCTGTGATCACCATCCCTGGTGCTGTTTATTGATTAACAGATCAGTTCCTGGAAATAACGATGGCTCAGGTGCACTAAGCCATGAGAAGGCTGGTCAGGCAGGTGAGCAGGGCTGGAATAATCCAGCTCCTTTGCAGAATTTTGGACTTGGATTTCTCCCTTTCCCCAGGTGGAGGTTACTGGGACAAGCTCTTGGCTCCCAGCCCCGGGTGGGTGTCCTGTGTGCCTCAGCCAGGCCTGCCCTCAGCTCCCATGGGGGTGATGAAGCCACTGCTGTTCCCTTGGTGCCTGATTTTGGCTTTGGAGTCCATGATCCCGTTAGCACTTGCTGCCCTGAGCAGCTCCTCAGCCTTGGCCGGGAGCTGGCTGGCTCTGCAGGGCATAAATCACTCCGTGTGCTCCCAGCTCTGTCCCCCAGCAATGGGCTCCATGTGAGCAGGCAATCGCTTCAGGCTGCAGGAGTCACGTTTGGCAGCTTCCCTGAGACTGGGAGAAAATATTTAAATATAATGATGAGCACTATAAAGCCTGGCTTTAAATAAATATTAGGCTTTGACACCAACTGGAAGAAGCCAAATTTCCAGCTGCCCGGGAATGTCATCTGAGGTATTTGGCTCACTTCATGTCAACAATTTAAAAATCATTTGGGCTGAAAAAGCCCCGAAGTGCTGTCCATCAAAGGGATTTTGAAGACAGGTTAAGATTGTGCAGAAAAACCCTCCTAAGGCTGCAGCCTAAGCTGGGCTCTGCTCCTTGCTGCTGGAATCCCCTCACCCCAGCCCCTTCTCCATCCTGCTCCAAGCACTGCCCTGCCTCCAACAGGCTCTCAGGACTTGTAACAGGGGGGTGGCACCAGCCCCTGACCCCCAGCCCTGTGCAGAATCCCCGTGCCGAGCGTGTTTGGAGGTCACTCCTGGCTGTGGCTGGTTTTTGGCAGGCCCTGTTTGGTGAGCTGCCCCGTGCTCCGTGTTCACTGATGGGAACAGGGTGGAGATGCTGCAGCACTCAGGGATTATAAATATGTTCCACATCCTTCCAGCAACGGATAAAGCAACTCCCCGGGTTTGAACCGAGCGGCTCCAGGTCAGCTTTCGGAGCACCCAAGCTGCGTGATCCATGGTCTGCAGGATTCCCTGGAGGCAGACAGAACATCCTGGAAAAAAACCCCAAAGCCTAAACAAAGCAGCCTCCAGTGAGCTAAATACAGGGATACACAGGAAAAGCTTTTAATCTTGGATGGACAGTCCTGATTGTCTTCCTCTCCCTGAAGGAAGAAAGAGAATCCTATAAAACATTTTACTGCCCGAGATGCTGTCTGATGATGGGAGAGGGGAAGTGGGAGAGGAGGGAGCAGCTTGTGGAAGAATGAAATCCTGGGCTTGGATCTAGGACATGAACCCAGAACACATCTCCTGTCCACAGGATGAATAGGCACAATTCCTCCAGGAGGGTTGTGGATGAGCAGCATCAACGTTGCATTTAATTTTCTTCCCTCTGCCGTGGACAGTTGTTTTCCCCAGGATCGATAAACACTTTAACGCTGGCAATCCCACCAGGAGAACAACGAACTGCATTAAAAATGTAAATCCCACTGAAATAAATGCACTGGGGAACACCAGGGCGGCTTTACAGAGACCAGAGGGGGAGATGTGGGGCTCATGTCTGTGTGGAGGTTGTGCTCAGGTTATGTCTGGGGCATTCAGAAGAGGTTGGGTTCTTTTTCCATAGCTTAGGATCAGTTTTTCCCCCTGTGAGATGCCTCCAGAGCAGCTTCAGCAAGCCTCTGCTCTCTCTGCTTCCCAGGCCTTGCAGGGAATATCTGTGTGGCTCTTGATCTTGAATATCAGGGCCTTGATTTGATCACACAACATTTCATTCCATTTCATGCTCAGGGTACAATCTGGACCTTGGGGTTGCCTCTCTCAGCTTCCTCCAGTTCCTACCAGCTCTTCCAGCTTCATCCAGTTAGAAATTCCTACCAGCTCTTCCAAGGGTGTTTTGTGCACACAAGTCAAGGTGTCACGCCAAATCCTGACCTGAACAGCTCCCACACATCCCTAAATGAATCTCTGGCAGCAACAGCAGCGCCTCCTTCTAAGACAAACGCAGGCAGATGTGGCTGAAGCTGAAGGGGAGCATGAAATGTTCCTTTTTAGCAAGGCTGGGCACGCTGGAGCAGCCAAGCACCCCGTAAAGGGTGTGCATGTGAGCTCTGCTCTGCTGTCCCAGAGCTGAATTCCACCCCATGTACCTCGAGACTGCTTTTTCGTCACCACCCTTCCCCCCTGAACCCCTTTATGGTGTAATAATTTCAGCTGTACAAGGAGAAGGAAGAAGAAAAAGCAGAACAAGACCTTGGGCCAGATCCTCACCTGAGGCAGCCTTCCAGAGAGGAGCCAGAGCTCCCCCAGAGCCCGTGTCTGTTTCTCACCAAGGCAGGAGCTGTTACCAAGGTGTGAAAACCTCTACAAGCAGGGAGACAGGCAGCTGCTTTTTTTGTCAGCTCGATTACTTCTTCATCCTAAATGTGTGTAGCATGTTCAGGACACTTCTCACGCTGGAATCTGAAGGCAGAGCATGAACCTTTACAAGCTTCAGGAGGGATTTCAGCTTTCCCTTGAATTCCTATTTTACCTCTTGTTACGTGTTCCACGGCATCGTCCTTCTGCAAGGCCTTTTATTTAATGACTTCAAAATGCTTTGAAACCATTTGGCTTACAATAAAAACTGGGTCAGTTCTGCCTTCCTCATTTTGGAGATGAGGACAAACAGGTAAAGAGGTTAAATGGTTTGCCCTGCAAAAAGGAAATGGGTGTAGAGCACAGTTTGGAGGAGGACTTAAAACTTTTGGCTCTGTTACCTCCGTACTCACCACAGGAATGAATTTCCTCCTTCTGTGACCATTCCTTCCTCTGTGATCACTGCCAGCCAGAAAATTGCAATTAAAGGGATCCCAAAGAAGACCAACAGCCCAGAGCCGAGTGTTATCTCCACAACAAACTGGAGGGGGGATTTAGGGGAGCTTTTAGAAGAGAACGGGACTGGATCACTGTGTCCAGCTGGGGAAGCAACTGCAGAAGGTGCCAGGGCCTCCCAAAGCAGCCTTGGCCCTGCTGCCAACAGCCCAGCCCAGCCCCTGGGAACGTGGGGCAGAGCTGACACCAAATTAGAGGGGATTTACCCCATCAAGCTGTAGGAAATGCAGAGTCAGTGATGGAAAGTGGCTGCCCAGCACACCTCACTGGGGCATCTCCTCTCCACTCCTGCTTCTTCTCCTGGCTCATCACACCCCGAGCGTGGAACGCGCTGGGAACAACGCTGCTCTCGAGCATCCCTTAGAGCAGGGTCTCCACAAATAAACAGGGTGTGGGAGTCCCTGGAGCCAAACAGACTGGGGACCAAGGAGTTATTTCAGCAGTGGACTGGGACGTTGCTGTGTGAGCAGGGCCCGCGAGGTGCACAGGGCTGGAGGAGCCAGCACGGCCAGGGGGAAACACGGACAGTCCCTTCTGATGGACCTGAAACACGGCAGCAGCTGAGAGCAGCTGCAGGGATGAGCTTTCCAGACAGAAATTGATTTTCCCAAGATTGCCAGGAGAGAAGAAGAGTGCCTGGGATTAGCAGAGCACAGACAAAACCCAGTGTTTGCTTCCCCCGCTCCAAGCGGACAAAACATCAGGAATTTTGGCACTGAAGGGCCCGACCGTCTGAAAAGCAATTTTCAGTGAACCTGCAGATTGTCTTCCTGCGGGCTGAAGGACAAAAATAAGGATTCTTTCCCTGGTGACAGTTCACCTGCTGTCCTTGCTGTGGTGCCAGCAGGGCTGGGCTGGGTCGGGGGCCGGATCAGGGCCTGGCCAGCAGCTCAGGATGGATTCATTTCCCAATTTTCACTCCCTAAATGCCCCCTGCGCTCCTCTGGAGCTTTGTTTTGTGCCAAATAATGATCATTTAAGGGCAATAACAATGTTTATTTAAAACTACTGCGTCTCAAACGGCAGCAAAAAAATAGATGATATCTTTAAATTCCAGTCTGGACAAAATTATTGAATTTGAATTAGCTCAATATGTGTCAACAACGCAGAGCTCGTTGCTTCTTCCATGCTTTTCCTGTTCCCAGGGATGAGACAGAGGAGACAGAGGGGATTTTTGGGGTGGGATGATCAATGAGCAGCAATTTAGGCTGGGAGGGAGCTCAGGGTTGGAGGGTTCAACTTCCCCTCAGGCCCAGCCCAGCTCCAGCTGAAATACAATCATTGCTTTCATACAAATTTGGCCAGAAAATTGCAATTAAATGAGTCAAAAATCTGTCCCTGCACATCACCTGTTTGTTAAATATTTTCTCCCCCCTTTTTGTGAACAAACAAGAAATTTTTTTCCTGGTTCAAAATGTGGAGGGAGATGTGGGGACAGGAGCATGGAGAGGAGGAGGGAACCAGGAAATCTGTGGAGATGAGAGGGAAGGTGGAAGGCCACCGACATACAAGTTATTACCAGGGCTCAGGATGTGTTATTTTACTTGCAATAACCAAAGAAACCAGCTAATAAAGGCAAATTATATTTTTTAAGGCAGATGAAAGGTAGTCAAGGAAACACAACATCTTCCCTCTTCTGCTGTCTAGCCTCAGGAAAAACACATCTCTACTACTGATGCCATCGTGATAAAATCATAGTGTAGGAATATCTTTACCTGTGCTGCTCGTAGATTATTAAACTGATGAGAACTGTTCCCACTCGTGTGGCAATTCCCATCCCTGTGCCTCTGTGAACAGAGCATCCCTGCCCACCAGGGCCGGCCTTGTCTGAGGGAATTGGGTGCTCAAGGACCACGAGTTTCATTTAACAGCGGAGAAAATGAGCTGAAGAACGATCCGGGAATAAATTGCCATGTCCGTGCCGCTTTCAGAGGGGAAAAACTGCATTTGTGCTGAGATCTGAGTGATCAAATCTCAGCGAGGAGGGTGAGGATAGAAACAGGAGCCCGGTGTGGGCCTTCTCCAGCCTTGGTGCTCCTTTTCCTGGCAGCGATGTGGGATGGACCTGGCATTCCGTGGGGGGGATGTGGCTGCAGCCAAGAGCTGCCAGCAAAGCACTGCCCACCCCCTTGTGCACATCCCTGGGCGTGGATTTAGGATCTAGGGATGAACTGAAGATCTAGGGATGTGCTGAAGTTCCAGGTATGTATTTAAGATCTAGGGATGAACTGAAGTTCCAGGTATGTATTTAAGATCTAGGGATGAATTTAAGCTCTAGGGATGAATTTAAGCTCTAGGTCACCTTTATTTCACCACCCAGCATTTCCCCTGTCCCTTCATGGCTGGAGAAGTCTCTGGGCAGGGATTTTTTGTTAGGCTTGTGCCTTACACTCAGCTTTGGCTCGTTAGGGGAAATGCCCCTTTTGGGTGGCTGACAGTCCCAAAACACCTCGGGACTGCCTTGGGGAAGGAGAGGGCGGTCCCGAGCAGCCTGGTGTGGGAACTGACTGCAGGTCACGTTTGAAGGGAAATATTTCCAAGTCCGGGGCTGATAAAGCTCCATTGTGACGCTGCCAGTTTCCTTCAGGGGCTGCCAGCACGGCTCCGGCGGGAAGGAAACGGGGACAGGGCGGGGACTGGTCCCAAAAACGCATGAAATGTTTTACAGATGAGCTATGGAGCATCCATGGGCAGGTGGGAAGGGCAGGGAGTGGAAATCCCAAGGGTTAAGGACGGACAACGTGGTCAAATTTCCAGGGATAACACACTCAGACAGCAGCAGAGGCCTCAGTGCAGCTTTGTGATTTTTTTCCATGACATTTATTAATGATTTTCTCCACTTTGAAGAGCACCCAGCATTTCCACCCAGACAATAATGTGGGAACTCGGAGTGAGATAGCAACAGTGAGTAATTCTCGGGGCTAATTACTCACGCTGAGCTCTCCAGCCAGAGTGGTTTCCATCCCAGGTGATTCCCTGCACTTGCCAGGATGGTCCCTGCTCCTGTGCTGCACGAGCTGGGGCTGTCACGGTGCCAGGGATTGATCCCTTCCCCGTACCTGGCACAGAAATTCCCTGCTAGGGAGGACACACATCGTCAGCAAACTGCTTTGAGCTCATCTTTTACTCCTCAGCACCTTCCCTGCTTTCTCCCAAGGGATGCTGGATGCTCAGAGCCCATCAGGTTGCCCCAAAAGTGACCCAGCCAGCAGCACGAGGTGCACGGAGAGCGAGTTATCCACACTCAGCTGTGAGACCCCACAGGACTGAAACCTTCTGTGCCCCAGACTCCCCAGCCCAGGGGCAGAACCCCTCGAATTACCCTGCAAATGCTGCAGGGAAGCTGAGCTTTGCCCAGCACCTGGAGTGGAGCGGAGCAGCTGGTGAATAAATCCCAGTGTGGGTCCTCAAACCATCTGGTCCCACCTGCAGGGCAGCCCCTGCTCGAGAGGAGCACACTGGGTGGGGGAATTGCTCTCCCAGAGTGAGAAATGGGGGATTGCTGGCCTGTCCCCCTGGCACCGTGGGGAAATGATCCCTCCCAAGGAGCTGAGGGGAGAGGGGGAGGAAGAATTGCGGTGTAAAAATGAGTTGCCAGAGGAGGGTCCCCAGCATTCTTCTTTGGTTCATTTTTCCAACTTAAATAAACGTGTAAAAAAACGAGATAAACAAGGATTTTAATTTTTTTTTTTTTTTTAATTTCAAGTGCTTACACGATTAATCAAATCTGGCTTGGTCATGGGCCCTGTGACCCTGAATGAATGACACAGAAATATTCCCAGGTGGGCACTTTACAGTGAGGGTTTTAAATGAAATAGGGATTTTAATGGGGAGTACACACATTTGCCCCATCCCTGGAAGTGTTCCAGAGCAGGCTGGGTGGGACTTTGAGCAGCTCTGTCCAGTGGAAGCTGCCCCTAACCCCGGCAGAGTTTCCAGAGGATCTGCTCCGTGCTCTTGCCAGGCACAGAGGTGACGCTGCCTGGCCTGGAGCTCCCAGCTCTTCCTTTAAAATGGGGTTTATGTTTCCCCTTTTTCCGGGCAGTGGGGGCTTCACTGGACTGCCACAACGTCTTGGATGTGGTGGGAAGTGGCTTGGCCACTTCATCCCCCAGTTCCCTCAGGAGCCGTGGCTGCATCTCATCAGCCCCATGGATTTGTGACCTCCAGGTTCCTTGGATGTTCCAGCCTGAGCTTCTCCCTCCTTTCCCCCATCCCTGCCTTTGCCTTCTGGGTGTGCCTGGAGCACGGCCTGACCTCCTCTGCTGGGATTTGTCACTCCTGAACTTGGAGAAGCTGATCCTTGAATCAGCCAGGCCCCTCTTCCCTCAGGGCTTTATCCCATGGGATTGTCCCAACAGATCCCTGATCTGCTCTCCTGAAATCCAGGATGAAGAGCTCACTGTGCTGCCCCGAGGACCTCAGCTCCACCATCCCACGGTCGCTGCATCCCAAACCACAGTGGAACAGAAAATTGCTGTGATAGAAGATTGGTGAAATGGACATTTCTGATGTGCCACGCAGAAATAACGCTGCATTTCATTAAATTGTTCCTTCACTTCAAGGAACAACATTTAAGCTCGCTAAGATTAGGAATTTAAAAGACTTCAAGAGAGCTTCATTTCTCAGAAAGCACATTCAGGGACATGGTGACATTTAATTTCTTAGCAGACTGCAAAGCGAAGCTACAAAATTGGCCACAATTAACATTTCCTTAAAACCTGGCTCCAGCTTTGCAGGGATTCGAACAATGCAATCTCAGGCAAAGGAATAATTTGCTCGCTGACTTTGCCCCTTCATTTCTGCTCACAGAAGTTTTCTGAGCAGCTTCTAAACAGCTTCCAGCCTTCTGCAACACCCCCGTTCTTTCCTGGGAGGGGCCAGGTGTGCATCAGATAAGTTTTGTGAGTAATTCTCAGTCTTTCCTTGCCTCAGTTCTATATTTAGATTTTCTGCTGCAGTGGCTAATCTTGAGGGGAGGCTTAGGTCACCCCTGCCTATTTCTATTCTCTGGCTGAGTGCAAATACACACAGTCCTGAGCTCAGGCTTCGCTTCAAACACCCTCTGATTCCTGCTCATCTCCTCATCCTCCCCAGCACTGGGCGGAAATGAACTGAAAAGGAAAGTGTACAAATATTAATTGACCTCAGCACCACGCTGAGCTGCTGGGGCAGATATTTCATGTACTACACACCCAGTTCTAATTTTAAAAACAGGAGGATACAAAAAGCTGAAGTGACATTTGGAGGGGGTGGTTGGAAACTGCCTCTCAGCTTAGAACTTTGCTTTGCCACTGGAGAGCAAGCTCAGATGTCCAGATTAGGTTGAAAATCTTTATTTTTTTACATGTCCATATCTGCGTGAAATGAGCCCTGTTTGAAGTGAAAAAAATGCCCCCAAAATCTCAGACAGCATTTTGTTGAAGGAAGTTTCCTATCAGAAAAAAAAAAAAAAATCATTTTGGCGGACACATTTCAACCTCTGGAATCTATTTTTGCATCCCTGCAAACACATCCTGACCCTCTACATTTTATCTGGGCCCAGCTCTACGGTGTTGCTTAGATTTGCTCCCATTCCTCCCCTTTCAGCGTGGATCACACTGACAGGCACAAACATCCATTTAAATTCCAATGATCCCAGACCACACCCTCTGTGGCTCCTGAAGAGCCCCTCTGCTGGATCTCCATGCTGCTGCCCCCTCCCTTCACAGCCGGATTTTAGGGGATAAACTCCACTTGAAGCGGAGACGTGGCAGCTCAGGAGGTTCCCTGCTCTTATCCAGGGCTCCACGTGGAATGCCAGCTCCATTCCCACCGCCTGGAAATGTCAGGGGCCGTGTGTCTCCACAGGGCTTCTCTGAATCCTCGCTCCCCGTGCCTCAGTTTAGATGCTGAACATTGCAGGCTGCGGTGTTCGGTTCTGGAGTCAACAAATAACGAGCACTTAGGGTACGGTTCCACACTGCTTTAGGAAAGAAATTCTCCTCTGAGCTGTGAGAAACAAAGTGCTCGACAGTTTTAGCTTGAATTCTGCACCTGAGGGGAGGATTTGGGGAAGGAGCCAGGCTGGGGTGGTGCCGCAGGAGAGCCCAAGCAGCAGGAAGGGCTGGGATCTGCTCCCTGGGGCAAGGGGTCAGATCAGACGCCATGAAGGAGATTTGGGGGCCAGAGGACACTGGTTTGGAGGCCCACGAGAGGCACCACGGCCATCCTGGGGGGCCTGAGGGTTCTCCTTCCAAGCCTCACCTCCAGAACAGCTCCAGGCGGCCCCTTGGGGGGTGATGGACTGGGGATGTGTGTGAGCAGAGGCCACAGATCTAGGCTGGGAATCCCAACAGCTCCAGTGCTGGTGGTCATCTCCCCGCTGCCCCAGGCCGGGCTGCTGCAGGAGCAGTGCAATTCCTGCAGGAGCGGTGCAATTCCTGCAGGAGCGGTGCAGTTCCTGCAGGAGCGGTGCAGTTCCTGCAGGAGCAGTGCAATTCCTGCAGGAGAGGTGCAATTCCTGCAGGAGAGGTGCAGTTCCCGCAGGAGAGGTGCAATTCCCCCAGGAGCGGTGCAATTCCCGCAGGAGCGGTGCAGTTCCCACAGGAGCGGTGCAGTTCCCGCAGGAGCGGTGCAGTTCCTGCAGGAGCGGTGCAATTCCTGCAGGAGTTCAGCTTCCAGAACCTGTGGCTGTTTTCCTGCGCCGGCTGTGAGCAGACACGTGGGTCTGGCTGTTGTTCCCACCTGCTCAGGTCGAGCACCGAGGCGCCCGAGCGAGCTGTGCACGTGCAAATCACTGCGCAATTCCTCGAGGGCCCAGGGCTCTGTTTGCTGAGCCCCCTCCTCCAGGGTGGAAGGCACCTGCATTCATCCTTTACTGAGGGTTTCACGAACTTGCAGGAGGTGTTTTTATCTGGGCTCTGGCACGTTTTTCCACACAACTTAAAAGATTTGAGGCTCGTGGTCACCTCTGTGCTGGGGCACTTTGCTCGAGACCCCAGTGGAGGGTGTGTGCTGAGCTCCTCAGCTTCACTGCACTTGCTGTCCTGCTGGCTGTCTTTCTTTCCTCTTTTTGGTTTTTTGTAGTTTCCTCCAGTAGACCAGAGCAGATTTATGCAAAAACTGTTTAGAAATGGCCCGGCTGTGTCTGTGTAACAAAACCTGTGCAGGTGGCCCTGCAGAGCAGTGGGTTTAGCTTTAGGAGCTGCTCAGTTTGGGCTTTAGGATGTTTACTGTGCTCAAGGAAGTTTTCTTGAATCCCTGCTCGAAAAAGACATGGAAATGTTAACAGATAGCAGAGTGTGGTGCTCTGCAGGTTGAGCTGGCCTGAACCATCTATTTTTATTGTGCTTATGGGCTGGAAATTGCAGAACAAACCGCAATGGTGACGTGGTGGAGAATTTTTCCAAGAAATCTCCTTTAGCAAAGGTGGGGTGAGGTGAGTTCAGCACAGAACCAGCGGCTCTCGGATTAATGGGTGTGTTTAGAGGCTGAGGAGGAGAATTAGCGGTCGTGACTCACTGGCCAGGCCTGTTTTCCAGAGAACTTCCAGAGTCGAGTTGTGCAGACGGAAGAGGGTTGGTAAAGCTGTGCCCTGTGCTCACTGCAGACACGTCAGGATCCCCACAGGGAGCTCAGCAGCAGGACTGAGCCTGGCTGCTGCTTCCAGCCCTTCTGCACAGCTCGGGGGCTAACCCACAGCTCAGCCCATCTTTGTCTCCCAAGCTCTTTTGGAAAGGAGCAGCTGGTGATGAGAAATGCAGCAGCACAGAGCGCGGTGCTGCTTCTCGGGGCTGGATCAGAGCACAGGCCGAGCACACAAAACCCAAAATCCTTTCTTTCCTTTGCCCTGCGTATCCTTAAACAGGAAAGCCAAGGGAGGTGCTGCTGGCACGGGAAAGCTGTGGTGGTTTGGAGGGAGGGAATTGCAGTCCTGGCCTGAAATGACCATGGCCATGCAGCTGTCACCATGGCTACCCCTCTGGAAGAGCAGAGCAGCGAGATGTGCAAAGCCATCTCTGCTGGTGCCAAGTGGGATGACTGTCAGCCCCGCTTGGAGCAGAACAGTCCAGCCTCTGCCACGGCTCTCGGGACAGCTCTGTTCCTGTTCTGCTGAGAAAATGGAGAGGGAAGGTGAGGCTGATGTATTTCCACAGCTGCTGGTGTCAGAATCACATTCAAGGACAGGATATGGGGATTTTTAAAAATAATTTAATAACACAGAATTGTTTGGCTTTGATCCGCAACAAAAATTGTGCGAACTGCTCTGCAGCACACTTAATTCCAAATAAGATGGCTCAGGGAAGCTCAGTGGTCTTCAGCAAATTTCAGTTCATTTGCAGCCACTCCTAATCCTTCTCCCAGCCATTCCCACTTCCTTTGACTCACAGGTCCTGCGGCTCAGGATGTTGTGTGGGCTCAGCGTGGGAAGTCTCCATCCCAGCTCTCCACTGCATTGCTCGGGGGGATCCTTCCCTCAGGGCTTTATTTTTATCCCAAACCCAGAGCTGAAACCTGCCCCGAGCACCTGGGGACACTGGAGGTGATGCAGGGCCGGGTGGGACAGGGGGATTCAGCTGCTCTGTCAGGAGCCCGGCTGTGGGGCTGCATCCCTCATTTCCCAGGCACTGGGTTCCAGCATCTCCAAAGGACAGGGATGCAGTGCTCCAAGCCCGGCTGTGGGGCTGCATCCCTCATTTCCCAGGCACTGGGTTCCAGCATCTCCACAGGAAGGGATGCAGCCCCATAACCAGGCTTGGAAGGGTTGCATCCCTCATTTCCCAGGCACTGGGTTCCAGCATCTCCAAAGGACAGGGATGCAGCCCCATAACCAGGCTTGGAAGGGTTGCATCCCTCATTTCCCAGGCACTGGGTTCCAGCATCTCCAAAGGACAGGGATGCAGCCCCATAACCAGGCTTGGAAGGGTTGCATCCCTCATTTCCCAGGCACTGGGTTCCAGCATCTCCAAAGGACAGGGATGCAGCCCCATAACCAGGCTTGGAAGGGTTGCATCCCTCATTTCCCAGCCCCTCAGTTATGACATCTCCAAAGGAGAGGGATGCAGCCCTTCCACCTCCCTCTGGTGGTGGGAACGCCTCCTCCCAGCGAGGGCAGGAGAAGCAGACAAACTGCTTGGGAGCAGCATTCCAGAATTCTTGGTGTGACCATTAGGGGCAGGGCAGAAAAATCAGAAGAGCACGGGGCAAGCACAGCATTGTGAAACAGCAAAAATGGAGTTTGCAGGAGCCTCTCCAGGTCACTGGGTGCTGTCAGGTTGGAAGGGGCCTCTGAAGCTTCACTTGTGTGTCCTGCTGCTCAGAGCAGCACCAGCTCCAGCCACGGGTTGAGACATGAAGCCTCCACGTGTCTCAGTCTGTGCTGCTCCCTTCTGCTTGGAGAAGATCCAGCCTGGTGGGGAACTGTAGGTGGATGTACTGAAGATGACTTGCATTTTTTGCTCTCATAAAACGCTTCTCTCACTTGGGTTCTTTGAGGAAAGGCTTCCTATGGACATATTTTAAAGTGACAAAATCAAGGCGCCTGCTGCTGTCTGCAGCGTCTGGGCTGTGCCTTTGTATTTTGAATTTCACTTCCTGTGGTCAGTAAAAATAGCAGATTGTTAAGATTTTGGTTCAATGTCTTGCTGCCCATGTCCATGTTCTCCATCAGATTCCTCAGTGGCTCCCTGCAAATTGTGAGCCCACAAGCTTTCCCTGCCTGCCTCCATGGGATAACTCACCCGGTTTAGGTGCTGCCACCAAAAGTTTGGGTTTTCCTTATGAAATCTGCCGTGCTGCAAAGCTCCTTGGGAAGAGCAGCAGTCTTTGGCCAAACCTTAAATATTCCCAGCCAAACCTTAAATATTCCCAGCCTGCATAAAGGAATATTCTCTGCATGGCAGCTCAGCCCTGAAAGCCTGGAAGGTCCCGGAGGGGAGGTTGAGGGGTGGGTGTTGGCTGAGTACTGAGCGTGGATTCTTCAGACACAGGGTGAGCCTCAGCTCACCCCTCAGGGAGCTACAAGGATGCGTGGGAATTCTGCGTTTCAGAGGGTGGAAAGCCAAGTTTCTAAGAAGAAAGTGGGAGTCAAACTCAGCTTGAGGTGTGCAGAGCAGCACAGGGGCAGCGCGGGTGCCGTGCCCAGACCTGGAGTGCTGCGGGAGGATTTCCCCGCTGGCTGCGTGGTTTGATACCTCCAAATCTGCCTGAACTCCTGGTGCTCCACAGCAGGGCTGGTCCTGAGGAAAACACCACGAGCTAAAAGAGCCGGAGTGGAGAGAGCAGAGGGAGCAGCTCTCTGGAGCCAAGCGCATCCTCGAAATGTTAAGGGGCGCGTTACGGGAGGGGCTCCGCAGACACAAAAGGTCACCACTGCCCACGCTCTCAGTAAAACAAAGGCCAACTATTTTTAACTTCACTTCAAGTGGGAAGCCTAAAGCCATAAGCTGGCCTGATTGCAGAAGGCCTTGGCTCCGGTGCTAATCGGAGCAGTTTGCATAATGCGAGCCCTGGCTGCCCTGCTGCGAGCTGCGGCCGCGCCCTGCCCCT
>VXBT01008210.1:248758-338217 GCA_013400235.1 Oriolus oriolus | reverse complement strand
GTCCCTGTCCCTGTCCCTGTCCCTGCCCCTGCCCCTGCCCCTGCCCCTGCCCCTGCCCCTGCCGCTGCTGCCTCGCACCCGGGCTGCAGACGGGGCCCGAGCTCCCGAACTCCTGCGAGCACCGCACCCAAAATCCCTTCCTGCCCTGAGTCACTGCAAGAGACAGCGGGTTCGAGAGCCAAAGGTGGGGGTTGGCAGAGAGAGGCACGGATAACTGGCGTCACTCTGCAGTGTCCCTGATGCCCGAAGTGGCCACCTGCAAACAGAGGCTGGACAGGAGTAAGGGAATAAAGGTGGATATTTATTGGAAAGGCCTCCAAAGGCACACCCTGGGGAGCCAGAGGCTACATCCAGAAAGGACCCCCAAGATGGACCCCGAGTCACGAGTTCTTCACACTGTTACAGGTTTGGGCCATTTGCAGATCAGCATAAATTGGCCAATTAAACTTTAGCTAATGATGGAACTGCCCCTCAGCTCGCCCCCCTTCTCAAGGTGCTGGGTTACACATTTTCGGCCTGGGACGGGCTGGGTGTCCTTGGAGAGCAGGCCTGGAGAGGCTTTGTTGTGTCTGTGTGAGCATGAGAGAGCAGCAGCTGACAGGCTGCAAGGCAGCTCAGAGTCACACACTGGGAATGCAGAATTTGAAAAAATATAAGAGTTAAAACCTAAGGCATCACCCCCACCTGCAGCTGTGCACTGTGAGTGAGGGGAAAAGCAAGAGGGATTCCCAGGCAAATGGGACAGGTGCTGCAAGATCCACAGCAAAGGGATCTCCTGCTCTGCCTGGGGAACCCAGGGCTCCTCTGGTGTGTCCTCTGCAGGGCACGAAGCTTTCACTCCAAGGCTACATTCAAAAACAAAAGTAGGTATTTTCTTTTGAAGACAGATCTGCAGAGACCCTGTCACTGCCCCTGCCAGCAGCAGTCTCAGCAGTGGCAGGACAAGGTCTGCACCGCTGGTTTTTGGCTTTCCTCACCCTGGTGACAGAGCCAAGAGAAGCCAAGTGCTGGTGCGGGATCATTCCCTGACATTTCTCGATGCTGCTGCAGAAAGTGGGGCTGCACCTGCAGCTCTCTGTTCATGCTCGTTTCTGGTATTGAACAAAAGCTCCTGAGACTTCTCGGGGAGCTTTATGCTCCCATCAGTGTCCCGTTTCCAGAGCTTTGGGAAGCATTTCAGGCCAGGTGTGTGCCCGCTCACTAACGACAACCTGAGGGTGTTGGTTTTCCTCTTGTTCTTTTGAGTGAAAGCTACGATGTCACGCAGATTTTTTCCATCCCAATTCCTCCATGGCAGCTCCTCCGCGCCAGCATCTCTTAAGAAGCAGCTCCTGGAAGTCTCACCTCCCCCATTCGCAGCTCCCAAACCATTTCAGAGCAGCGAAACCGGGAGCGTCCCAGACAGAGACGAAGGAATGGAACACCCCTGGACTGCACTCAGCCCACACATCTTTCTGCTCCACCTCCCACCTCTCCCACGCCAGCTCCTGGCTCCCTCTGAGCCTGGCACTCGGCAAAAGGGGAGTGCCCGGATGGAGAAGGGAATTCAGACACTTCTGGTTTTGTGCATCCTCTGATCCTCACCCTGGGATGGACAAAGGGGTGCTGGTGTTGCCCTAAATCTTTTTATCCTTGGTCACTGACTCTTGGAATTGTCTCCCGAAAGCCACGGAGAGGAGGATCCCTCTCCCTGCGTGATGGATGTGATGTGTGTGCCCACTGAAAGGAAAATAATGCTGCACCGTGAAACCCCCCTGGATTCTTTGCATCTTACTTCCAGCTGAGTTACGTTTGTGGATGCTCCGCTGGATGTGTTTGATCAGGGTATCAGGATGGAAACAACTCTCTTCTAAGCGCCAAAATAGGTTTTATTCATTTATTTATTTAAAATAATAAATATGGGAAGACGAATCCCCCCCTCTCCCTCAGACACCTCAAGCCCCCAGGTCTGTAAGAACCACAGAGAAATAATTTTGAGTGTGAGTCTGGTTTCCTGCTCCCCCCACACAGGGAAATACCTGGAGAGAGGCTCTGGAATCAGGTGGAGAGTGAAGGGAAATAGAATTCACCAGGTATTTTGCAGCCTTGTCATTAGAAAACTGGGCAGGTGGAAGAGCTGGGTTGGGGTCAGGAATTCCTCAGCCCTCCCTGTGCTGAGCTCCCTTCTCCCTTTTCACCTCTGACTGCCTCAGTGCAGGGTTCACCATCAGGGCAATGCTGTATTGGGAGATATTTTCCTTTCCTCCCCTCCTGCTGCTCGGCTGCTTGCTCCAGCACCATCCCTGCTCCCGCATTTTGGGCAGTCACAAGGCCCAGCAGGGCTCTGGTTTATTGATTTCCATCTGGAACGCCTTTCCCCTGGATTTTTTCACGTGTTTTTCACGTGGGGAATAAGCCCTGTGTGGTGCTTCCCCTCCTCACCACGGTTTGATGGCATTTCCTGGGACAGAAATGCAGGAAAAAATAATTAGCAAAGCTCCCAGCAATAACAAACCGTGAAAATCTTTGCCCTCCAATCCCACTGTCTGGCATTATCAAGGAGAAGAAATGTGAAAATGGTAACACTCTTTAATTCATTAACGTGTTAATTGATTTCACAAAATTAGTTTGCAGACACTAAAAGCAGTTTCTCTTATCTGCTTTTTATGAACTGCCAGTACAAAGCAGAAGCAGGGAAGACACTTGCACAAATAAATGGAAATACTGATACAGCAAACGTTGCCTGAAAGCAGAACTCAAATTCTTCCCTGTTCTGCTGCATTTGAGATGCATCAAAACCACAAATTTTCTGCCTTTCCAGCACTCTGGAGAAGAAAAGGGCCAATCTTTTTCCCCCCCATTAATAACAAGCACTTCAGGGGCAGTCAGAACCCAGGAGCAGGGAGCAACCCTGGGTTTAAAATAAATCCTCCCTGGATTTATTTTATTGTCAGAACCCCCCCCCCCCCCATCAATGTTTTGTCAGAGATCACAGCTGGAGAGAGAACGGGGACAGAGAAATGAAATGGGGTTGTTGTCTCCTCTCAAAAACACTTCCAGTGGTTCTTTAATTTTGGTATTGATTTCTCTGGCTGCAGCACAGGTCCTCCTGTGGCGTGGAAGCTTCCCTGGAGAACATTCTCCAGGTGGTTTTTTTGAGCACAGATGGACAGTGGAGAAATCAAACCAGCAGTGCAGCAGACAGAGGGAATGGCTTCAAAGCTCCCCTTGGAGTGGTTGATGTTTGGCATCACGTTCTCAGCAGCTTTCCTGGGTTTTTTAAGCCAAAGAGTCTGCTGCTCTCAGGGAGAGGAGCCCTTCTCCCCCTGTTTTCCCTCTAACCCCAAGCCAGAGGCTAAAAGTGATGCTCTCAGAAAGGGAAAAATAAAAGTACAGATTGCTCAGTTTGAAGGAAAACATTTTATTTTTCCTCCCATTTTAAGTGAGGATGGGCTTCAGTAAAAAAAAAGGGTTGGGAAGGGATTTCTCCTCCCTTATTTCTGCTGGAAGCAGGCACTGAAATAAATCTCAATTTTCCTTTCATGGCTGTTCTCAGGTATTTCTTGCTGGGCAGTTTTCAACTGTCCAACCAGTCTGGGCCATCTCCATGCCAAGCTTTGATTTTGGGAAGCAGTCTGAGGCTGCAGGGGGGCTGCATTAAGGGTCTTTGTAGCTGAGCACGATGGAGAAGGCAATCCTGGCCCTCGGACCAAGGATTGTTCCCATGGTTTTCCAACCTGGGTGTCCCTGAGGACAACCTGCCCTGATGGGGAGGGCAGGAATGTCGAGTGCTGAACCTTGGGATTGCTGCTACCGTGGAGCCTCCAGCTGTTTGGGGTTTAGGGGCAGTTCAGCCATCCCAAAGTGCATTTTCTGAGCGTTGGGTGAGAGGGAAATCTGGAGGAGAGAGTATTCAAAATTCACTTTTCGTTAACACGAGCTAATTAAGCTGTTCAGGCAGCACTCTCCGTACCCAGAGCAGGCAGCCACGGTCTATTTTGAGCTGTCCTTTCTCCTGCCAAGTCCTGGTCTCCAGACCAGCTTGATTTTTTCAGTGGGAACGAAGGACTTTGGGACAATGTCAGGCATCACGCACTGGATCTGCTAATTTGTGGCTGGGCTGTGCAATTCTTGCCCAGCCAACGTGGCTAATTTTAGCTGAGCCTCGCAGGGCCAGCTTTGGTTAAGAACAGGCCGGAGGAGCAGCCCCGAGCTCAGGGTTTAATTGTGTAAGAACCCAGCAGAACCACGAGCAAGGCTCATATGATGGAGCCTTTCTTTAATTCTGGTTGTTAATGTGAGCTCTGCTGCACTCGGGGCTTTCCTGAGGATACAGTTTGGTTCCTAAGGACCTTTTCTTTCTCAGCAGCAGAACCTCAGCCCTCCTGTGGTTTCAGCACAAAGTCTGGGAAAAGGGACTTTCTCCCGGTTTGTTGTGGCTTCATCTCTTTGCCACCATCCTCCCGCATCTTTGTTGGATGTGGACTTTTTGTTTGCCTTTAACAAACTTATTTTTAGCTCAATAAAGTGCACTTGAGATCCCCTCCTTCCCTGGCAGCCTCGCTGCTGCCTGAGCAGCTTGTTCCTTCTGGAGCATTTCGGGGAGGGAGGGTGTTCAAGCGGCAAAGCTGCACCGAGACACTTGTGGTGCTTGGGCTGGAGCTTCATTTCCTGGGAAAGGCTGAAATCCTGGAAGTCCAGAGCAAAACCCTGCCTGCCTCTGGAGCAGCGAGGATAAAGGGCGAGTAGCCAACATAACCATGATTAAAACTGGGAATCTGTGGGTGTCCAGCAGGAACTAACCCTGACCCAGCTCCTCGCTCCTCAGCCCCTCAGCAGCCCAGCCAAGGCACCCACTCCCTGCTCCTGCCCCGATTTCCAGCTCTGAGTGAAGCCTGAACCCAGAGGTGAGAGCTGATCTCAGCCCTCTGCATCCCCAGGGTGGCTTTCCAGGCTCTGGAAGAGCCTGAAGAGAGCCTGGCAAAGGGAAAGAAGGAAATCTGCAATGAAATCTGAGACCAGACTTAGCACTGGGGTGATTCATGCAGAAGAGTGAAGAAACTGAAAGCCGAGTTTAGAATGTGGGCAGAAGTCCTGAGGTTGGATCCTGGTGTGTGGCTGATTAATTCATTAATTCCTGAGGATTTCTGTGGGCTCTTCCTGTGCTGCTGCTGCTGAAGATTTGGCTCAGTTCAGCTTCAGTGGGGTTTGCCTGGTGAGGATAAAGCTCCAGCACCTTTCCCGAAGGCATAACTGGGCCCTCCCACTTACCCAGCCAGGAACACTGGTTAATCCATGGATTTTCCCCCTGACCCCCGGACCTGGCTGTGCAGGATTGCTAATGGGAACCTTCCGTGGAGGAAAGCGGGGGGGGGAAATGCTGCTGCAGGCCAGGGAATGAGAAGAGATGGGCCAGGGCCACAGACTTGATCTCAGAGGTCTCTTCCAGCCCAAATGATTTTGTGGTTTGTGTCTGGCTCTCAGCAGCTCACAGAGGTTTGCTCAGTCTCATCCCTTCCCTTAAAAGCTTCAGTACCCTCCAGGACCATCGGGACGGAAATGCTCGGTGCTGCCTCAGAGGGGCTGAGCTGCCACCAGTGCCCAGCGTGGGGTGGCCCTTGGGGACACGTAGCCAGGTGGGAACGGGGCACAGAGGGGCTTTCGCCTGTGCTGCGTCCCCAGGTGTCCCCTGCAGCGGCGCTGGGATCTCTGCCCATGCTCCCTGGGATCCCTGTGCTGGTTTGTAGGCCCTCAGCCCCTCTGTTCCCTCCGAATCCCGCTGAAAGCCTTGCCCAGCAGGCCTGGAGTGATGTCCCTGACACAGCCCCCTTGCCACCAGCTCAGCCTCCAGTCCAGCCCAGTCCTCCCGAGACACAAACGAGGCATCTTCCCGAGCAGCTTTAATTCATTACGAGCCACAGGCGAAGAGGAACGATTTTTTTTAAATTCCATATATTTTACCTAGACAAGCGTTGCCATGTCATTAATTCTGCCTTTGCTGCTAAGGCTTCTTCCAGCCCTCTCAGCCTGGCCAGAGCTGCTGCTGGCTTTGCTGGCAGGCTCTTCATGCTCAGTTCCACCTGAAGGGTCCCCTCCACAAGGTTTGGATAGAAACACTCCCAGCCACGGTTATTTATTGAAACCATCTGTTTGCACTGGCACACAGGGAGCCCAGCACAACATTTCTGGTGGTTTTCGGACTCTCTGCACACCTGGCAGATCCGAGTGAGCAGCCCCTGGTGTTACCAGCAGCTCGTGGTGGTTTGGGGCAGGGATAGATCATCCTGGCACTGAAGGCTGTGCCCTTTCTCTGCTGCCCTCTTGGAATTTCTCCTGGGAGTGGCAGAGGGATTATGACTGGGGTGGGGAGTGGAATTCGAACTGGCATTTCCACAGCAGCTCGGATCAGCCTTTGTTTGTGTTTGCTGCAGGAGGAGTGTGGCCTTCACCCCCCTGTCCCTGTCACTAATGGGCCTTTGTGCGAAAAGCCAGGAGAATCACAGAGTCAGGACAAGCCCCAGTGCTGAGCAGGTTTTCTCCCTCTCTCGGGGCTGTTATCTCTGGGTTTTGGGGCACTGCTTATTCCCTAAGTGCCAGCCATCCCCGTTAACCCTGCTGCCACCCCTCACTCCCAGTGCTCTGTGTGGGCAGTGGGATGAACCCTGGGGCTGAACGTGGGCTTTGGTGGAGCTGCCTCTTGGGAACGGGCTCTGATTCCTTCTCCACCCCACAGGAGACGACAGGAGCTCAGCCCCCGCCACCTCAGCTTGCCAGGCCGGTTTCCCCCGTGCTGGAAATCAGCAGCCAGCGTGTCCCAGGTGCGAGGAGCGGCCGGGAGAACCCAAGCACCCATTCCCCTTTCCCAGGGAAGGACTGTCACCCCCTGCTCCAGCACGAACCCCCCGGGGCCCCCGCCCAGCCAGGGGTGTCTTTAATGGAACCCTTTGGAGGCTGAAACCACTCCGCTGTGAGCAGGCAGCAAAATCAAACTCGTTTAATGGTGCATCCAGACAGGAGAAACAGGGCCAGGGCCCCTGGCAGCACCGGGAATGCCAGCAGGACACCGGGAACACCAGTGGGACACCAGGAACACCAGCGGGACACCAGGAACACCAGCGGGACACCAGGAACACCAGCGGGACACCAGGAACACCAGTGGGACACCGGCAATGCCAGCAGGACACGCCAGGCCTTGGGCCATCGACCACTTCTTGCTTCTCTCCATCCGTTTCCTTCTGCCCCCACCTGAGCAGCGGGCTGGGAATTCCACAGCCACGGAATGCCAGCCAGGGAATACAAACCTGGAGTGCCACAGCCCCCCTGCAGCATCCCCGGCACTGTCAGCTGTCCCCAGCAAGCAGCAGGCGCCTCCAGGAGCAGATCCAGCAGGACCAGGCACGGTGGGGCTGTGGGGAGCCTGCTCAGTCCTTGGGGAACGGGAACGGTCCCTGCCGGGGGCAGAAGCAGAGGCCACGGCCCCCTCCGGGCTCCCAGCACGGCTACGGGTATTTATGGTATGTGCTCCTATTCTCCTTTCCTGGTCCAAAGAGTCGGGATTTCCTCTGAATTGCGTGAAACCACCGCAGCAGCAGGGCTGGCCAGGGACTCCTCTCGTGCTGCCCTGGATCTGTGGGGGAGTGAGACTTTGAGGAAAGCAGAGCGTTGGTCACACATCCCCTGAAAAAGCAGCCTGCGGGACAAGGCTTGGTTAAGGCAGGTGGTGACAGCTCCCCGTGGTGGGATCAGGGAAAAACGCTCCCTGTTCCCTGTCCACACAGCCCCACCCCGGTACCGGCCCCGCTGCTCCTGCCCGTGGGAGGGGGAGGGCTCCGGGCACTGTCCCAGGCTCTCGTGTCACCCGGGTGTCCCCTGGCAATGCCAGAGCCCTCTGCAGGGGCCACGGACACCCTGGGCACCAACACAACAGGGCTGGGCTCCAGCCCAGGCAAAAAATAAATCACAAATGAACTAAAATAAATCACAAAACACAAACAGCGTGGTTTAGGACAGATAAGGCAGCGAGTGACAGAGATTTTGACAATTGCACTGTCAGTGCAGGTTGCTTGTCTTGTCCTTTGCTGATTTAGGGCTCTGTAAAAAGCACCCACTTTCCTGCCCCCTGAGCTTTGGTGCTGTCAGGCTGCTCTTTTTTTGGCTCAGAAACGGCACAGTTTTGCTGCTGAGGAGTTAAACCAAGGCAAATGGCACTTTGCTTTCTCCAGCTTCCAAACAGAGCACAGAGGACTCGTGTGACGGCTCAAACGTGTGGAAAGCAATTCCACTTTCAGACGTGCTGCCATTCCTCAGACTCCAATCTCCCTGTACGGGAGCGACTGATGGAGGAAAAGCTATCAGATGTCCAGGTCAGCCAGCACCAAACTGATATAAACCCAGCTCAGCAGAGCTCTGCCCAGCCCGTTCATCTTGCGAGGCCGGCTCTCCCCAGGCCGCAGGAAGAGCAGTGACAGAGGACTTGGTGACACAGCAGCAGCGACGCCGCTCCTGTGAACGACTGATTTGTTCCAACCTGCTGCTCCCCTCACATTTCTGCAGGGCTCAGGGTGTCAACCCAGCCCATATAAAACCAGACTTAAAGACTGCTGTCTTTAGGACACTTCTCAAGTCCTAAGCTATTTCCA
The DNA here is from genome assembly GCA_013400235.1 of Oriolus oriolus. NCBI lineage: Eukaryota > Metazoa > Chordata > Aves > Passeriformes > Corvidae > Oriolus > Oriolus oriolus. The sequence goes on along the minus strand of VXBT01008210.1, from coordinate 329,599 downwards.
CCCAGGGCAGACCACGCTGTGGGCAAGGGCAGGCTGCTTTCTGATTTCCTGTGGTGGCCCTGCAGAGGTTTGAATGCACATCCACACCCTCTGAGGATTTACTGAATAAAAGCTGTACAGCTTTTGTAAAGGTGAGCTAAGAAGAGAAGCAAGTACACCAATAGATCCTGTAATTGCTTCTCCAGATGAAAAACAGAGAATGAAACTTCTCTTCTGAGGTTAACTCCACTGGCTTCCAGGGCTGGCCAGGAAGGCAGCCCTGAGTGTCTTGGAGCTGATTCTCAGAGGTTATTTATAAGTGAATTTAGAGCCAGGGTTTGTTGTGGAAAACCCAGATCCTGGCAAAAACCCGTCCCATGCAGCTGTGAAACAGGAATAAAGGCCAGACAAGCTCTGGGGTGTGTGTTAGGGGTCTGTGCCCTTCTAGGGCAAGAAACTGCGTGTGTCAAAGGGTTCTGTGTGTGTGCAGAGCTGCTCGTGAGAAAAAGATCTGCTTGTTTCCAGAGTTCTGTGTGTCCAGGAGCTGTGTCCAGGAGCTGTGTCCAGCCCCGGGTGTGTCCCAGCTCTGTGTCCATCCCTCCTCTCCCCCCCAAGTGCCATTCCCAGCTCTCCCTGCCAGCTGGGAGCTGTGACAGCCAGCGGTGTCACACCTGCCAGGATGGCCCAGCGCAGACACTGCTTGCAGCACTGATGATTTCTTTATGAGACACGTGTTCCTGCAAGGGCTGCGCTTTTAACACGCTCTCCTGAATGGAAATTAAATCCTCCCCAGTGCTCCCTGTCTTGTTCCTGCTTCGCTGGTACCAGGGGAAGAGGAAAGTGCTCCGTGAACCTCACACAACACACAGCCCACCCTGGTTTTGGACAGTGAGGGGCTGGAGGGAAATTTGGGGATGTGCCCTGGGGGGGCTCCTGAAACAGGGAAAGCTTTTGAGCCATTTCCAGCCTGTGGAAAGGGCTGAGCACAGAGATCTGTCAAACCTCCAAGAGGTGACAAACTCCTGTGGCTCTGACAGGAGAAGGTGCAAATCTTCACCAGGATGGGTTTTGCCTGGAGAGAGCTGGAAGAAAAAAGGATGTGAACATTAAAAGCATTTCAGAAATACCTTGTATCTCCTTCCCGCAGCAAAGGTAGGAGGTGCAGACAAATAAAGCCACTTTTACAATTTGTACCTGCAGCTTTGGGAATTATATTTGCAGTTTAACAGCTCCTGTCCTTCCTTAGCAGCTGACTGTGGAAACCTTGGTGGACAGGGCTTGGAAACACTCTCAAAATGCCCGTTATTCCCATTTCATCTCCCCAGCACATGCAGTTCCAGTTGTTCCTTATAAACCAGCACAGATGGTGCATTACATGCTTTGGGATGCTGCCCTGCTGCTGCACTTAGTGCAGAACCCGGTGCTGCTTCTTAGCTACAGAGTAACAAGAAAAACGGATTGTTTGGGGTGGATTGGGATGTGTGATCCCTGCACCAGCAGTCAGATTGAAAGTCTCATTCCTTAAAAAGCCAAAACTCGTCTGTAATACTGGATATCCACGGGGATAACCCAGAGATGGCTTTGGTGCACAGAGCCCTTCACAAACACTCCCTCCACGTCACAAACACACCACTCGAACGGAGAGGAGCCAGAGCCCAAGCCCACCCTGCCCGTGGATGTTTCCAGCTCCACACAACGTTCCTGTCCTCCAGGTGAGGCCCAGCCCCACCCGGGGCTGTCATCCTGGAACACACCCCAACCTCCCCCTCCAGAGAAGGGGATTTGAAATGGGTTTCTTTGGTTTTGGTTTTTGTTTTATGCAAGCAAAGTTCACAGTAGCTGAATGCTGGGCGGCTGGAAAAGCTGAAACCAAACAAATCACGCGGAAGACAGAAGTTGGCCATCGGCTACAGGCGGCAGCGGCATTCCCGGCCACGGAGGGCTCTTCCCACCGCGGGAGAAGCAAGCCGGGGTGGGAGCGGGCTGCGGGCACAGAGGGGCTCGGTGAAAGCTGAGGAAGCCTTGGTGGTGCTCTGCTCCCAGGGCCCAGGCTGGTGCCCTGCCCACCCCGCTGTCCGGGGCTGCTGTGGGTGCAGCGCCCATCCCGAGCGCATCCTGCGCTCCCGGCTCTGCCCGTCCTTCCCCACAGCTGCAGACCTGGAGAGCGCAAAATGCCGGCAAAGAACCCTGCTGGCCCGCACACACGGTGGTGCGGCAGCAGAGGAGCTCTCCGAGGGCAGGTTTGATGCGGAGCTGCATTTTGGGCGTGCTGTCCCTGCTGTGCGCTCCTCCCGAGGGGCTCCGGGCACCCCCTGAGGGGACAGGATCGCTTGGAGAGTGACCCCCGGCCCAGCCTCTCCACCGCAAGCGATGCAAGCAAGAGAAAAAAGCTCGGCTGGGGGCGTTGCTGAAGCAGGAGGCAGATGGAAGCTGTGATGTTGGAGGGCTGGGCGGCTCCGCTCCTGAACCTGCTCCAGCCCCGGAGCCGCGGCGCGGCTTTGCCTCTGTCCTCTCTCTCTCTCCGAGCAGAGCTCCTTGGCCTTTGTCGTTTTTAGTGCCCTGCCTGTTTCCCTGAGCTGTGTGGGCCGTGTGCCAGCACCCTGCTCACCCCTGACCCCGACAGGGCCCCCGGGACACGGAGGGAAGGGAGGGAAGTCCTCGCTGAACACGGAGCTGGGGTTATTCCCAGCACCGCGGCCCCCGTGCCTGCGGGACAGCCAGCAGCGCTCCCAGCCCCGATCCCCCGGTCATAATTGCATTTTTAGGCTATCTAGAGACACTCGGCTCAACTGCCTTACCTGGGAAACGCCACTGGGATGCTGCACAGAGCACCTGGCTTTCCAGGGATAATATTCCCGTTCCCCGTCCCAGGGCAGGACCCTCTGCAGCGGAGCCGGGCGTGGCCGGGCTCCGTCCCCCCAAAACCAGCCCTGCTCTATTCCACAGGCTCCGGCTGCTCCCGAGGCTGCTCCCGGCACACCGGGGATGTCCGTCCGGAGATTCCGGCTCTCCTCCCGCGGGCCGGGAGCCGGGAAGCGCAGGGACAGAGAGGATTTAACCCCGTGTTCGATCCGAGCTCCGCTCGGAGCAGCCCCTGCCGCGGGTTTGCCATCGATCAATCCGCTCCGTTCAGAGGGAGGGCACAAAGCCAGGGCAGGGGGGATTTTTCCAGGACAATCCTATTTTTTGGTGGCACACGAGCGTCTCGGTGTCCACGGGAGCCCCAGCCCCAGCGCCTCGTGCTCAGCCTTGGGAGAAGGGTGACCCCGCTCTGAGGAAAATGATTTAAAATGCCTTCAGATGCCTTTTCACTTCTTTTTATTTAATTCCATAAATATTTTCATAAGGCTCAGTGTCTTTACAACACTTTTTTAAACACTTTTTTTTTGTTTTATACACACAACTCTGACACTTGTTTGACAGGGTCAAACAGTCCAATATAAACAAAATAATAAAACTGGCAAGTGCGGATCAGCTGGGTTACCAAAATCCTTTTTTTCTTTTTTTTTTTCTTTTTTTTGTTTTTTCTCTTACTGTTAAAACCCCAAAAGCACTAAAATATCAGTATTTGGCTTCAAACTAGAATTTTAAAAACCTCTTTTTTTTTTTTTTTTGTTTAATTCTCTGCTACAAGTCCCTGTCGTCATAGTGCCTTTAAGCTCCTACAGACTCTTCTTTTCTTCTTAAGGAAAAATAAGCTTGGTGATGCCATGCAGAACTTACAATAGCTACTAAATATACATGTTCCCTGAAATGTAGCTGCAATGAAAAGATGACAGAGCATAAAGAGAACAAAACCAGAAACCCAAAGCACCACAGTGTACTATCAATAACATTGCAATGGACGGCTGGTGCCCATCCAGAAACTGAAACAAATTTCAAATATATTTCTCTATGTAGTATTTTCTATTTACAACTGTTAGATGCACCTAGGTTGGTTCTTGTTTGACTTTTTGGAGAGGGTGGGGAGGCGAAAGTCTTGAATTTAGATCCTCTGTTCTAGTGTCTAGGTTAAGGGTAATGCATGTCATTTACCTAGGGAAGAGGGTTTCTTTTTATTGTTTTTTTTTATATATATATATATATATATAGATTCAGCCAGAGAAATACCGTAAACATGTAAGTTTGTTACAACTCTCTTGTTTCTGCATATGGAATGGGAAGTGGGTTCCTCCTGTCTGGCATTGGAATGAAAAGTCTGTATCAGATGCTCAGTCAAGTCACCCCCATCTGCATCCGCGCTGCTCCCAGCGCTGTCACACACACGCTCCAGCCCTGCTCCCTGCTGGGAAAGCCACAGCAGGTGCTCAAGTGGGACCCAGTGCTGGTTCTTCTTTGTGCCAATGCTCCATCTCCTGCAGCACCTTGGCAATTTATGGAGGGGAAGAGCTTTCTTGAAGGCCCGAGAGCCAAGCCCCTCGTCCCTGCGGCCGCTGTGCCAGCGCCAGCACGAGCGGCGCTGCCCCGGGTGGGCTTCCCACTTAACAAAGAAGCTGCGAGTCCAACAAGTGGCCTTGTCAGATCTTGATTTATGATGCAAATAATGGTGTGGCGGTGGTGTTTCTTTTTTCCTAGTGCTGAATATTTAGGAAGCATCTTCTCATAAAAATTATGGATGTCTCATTCTCACTCTCTGAGGCACAAAACAGTAAATGAACAGGCTTAACTAATGTGCTTGTTACTTGGTTGGTTGTTTTGTTTTTTTTTTTTTTTCCCTAAGCAATTAAAAAGGCAAAAGGAGTAAGTGAAATTTTCATCATGTTGACAACATTTTGGAATCTCTCTCTCTTTCTCTCTCTCTCTCTCTCTCTCTGCCTCTCTCCAGCCATTCAGAAAGAGTAAAACATTTCAGTTAACTGACGAGAACCCATCTCATGCACTACTTTAAATACCCATTCTGGTAAAGAAACAAAACAGTATTTGCTACGTATCCCGTATTAAAATCTGGCCATAAAAATGCAAAGATACAAAAGAGCATAAAAATAACTTCTGATATAAAATTGGGTTGCTTCCTATTTGGGATTCCTGGCATTTGGCTGCTGCCTGTCACAGAGGGGCCACTCCTCCTCTCCAAAACACTGATCTGGCTTTGCTGCTTATTGATAGTTTCTAGATTATTCAAAAGTATAAGAGAGATTATTTTTGGATTTAAATAAAAATAATGCCACCCTTGCAATATGCCCTGAAATAAAACAGGCTCCATGGAAACAATGAAATCACACTCTCTGCTCTTCCCATTCACTTGGATTTCTTAGGGGCAAAAAAAAAAAAAAAGAAAATAAAAATGTATCTCCATACTCTTTGTCCTGGGGTGCTTATGTGGTGTATCAGATTGCAAAGAAAATGACAAATACCGTGATCAATCACTTCATCCCACATTTTCAAAGGAGCTTGCAGAATAGCTCTGCAAAGATTTCAAGTTCATCTTCTAAATCTGGTTAAACAGTCTCATTTGCCCTAGGAAAGAAAAAAAAATCCTCCTCCTGACAACGGTCTGTTTTACAAGCTTAACCATAAGCTCCTGCCCTTGCAAACAAATGTACTTAAGGCTGAAATCGTAGGAAGTGTCTTTAAAAATAGAGCTGTGAATCTCCAGAGGGAGAAAAAGAGAGAGAAAGAGACCTGGAGGGTTGGGCCGATGGATCCCTCCAGAGCCGCCGCGCTGGGAGCCACGGGGGCTGCCGGGACTGGGGCACGGAACCGCGGCCACCCCGCCCGGCGGCACCCACAGCTCCCTGCAGGGAGGGCAGCGCTCAGCTCCTCTGCAGCTCGGGGTTCAGCCTCAGGGGAGCCCTCCCGGGGCCTGGGGCGAGGATCCTCCCGCTAACGGGGCAGCGCTCGGGGGCACCCAGAGCGGGGCGGGCACCGAGCGCAGCCACGGGCCTCATCTCGGGGTCACTGCTCCTGCAAGTGGCAATCAGGGCTTCGTTGGGGTGCTGCTGTGCAGGCTGAGGGTGGCCAAAGGATGGGACCTTAGTTCCTGAAGATGGAAAACTGGCCGCCTGTCGGAGCCTCGGAGCCAATTTTCCTCTCTGCAACGGAGGCATGAAGCCATCGGTTTTTAAGCTTTTATCTTTGCGTGGAGAACAAAGATAGGAGTGGGCTTTTCAAGTGTCTCAGCTTGAAAAGAAAATAAATCAAAGATAAGCCCACAGAAACAAAGCAAAAAGAAGAAAAGCCCCTGATTCTCTTTTCTCAGTCTTACTCCGAGTGTGAACAAATCACACCGAATTGAGAAAAAGACAGGCGCTTAAAAAAATGCAAAAAATGAACTGAGGAAAACCCATCTCTCACTTCCTAAACAGCTGCTTGCCCTTCTGCTGGGTTTCACCTGCCCACGAGAGAACAGTTAAAGCCAGAGAAATACTGCGCAGCGGAGCGGGAGCACAGGGAGCACATCCAGACAGGCACGAGTCAGACCAGGGGATGCAGGACGGGGACAGGGCCGGGCCCTTCCCGGGGTGGGGACTCGGGGACAGCCAAGGGAGGGACAGAGAGGGAGGGAGAGGGAGCAGAGACCTCCCAGCACTCCAAAAAACAAACAACACCCCCCCCATAAATAAAATCAAAGAAAATATACACCAATGTAGTCCATGAGGAACTTCCATGACGGAGTCACACAAGCGAGAAAGCATTCTGGGATGCCAATGACGACTCGGATGGTAATGAAGGAAAACAGGAAAAAAAAAAACCAAAAAAGAGATGTCCGACCAATGGAGTAAAATAAAATAAAACAGGTCACATGGTTAGAAATCATTGGTGCTTCCTAGTATCTAGTAGCAGATTACTTCCCAAAAACAACAAAAAAAGTTTTTGGTCCTTCTATATATATACATATATGTATATATATTATTATTTTTAAAATGTGTGTATACATATATATATGTATATATATTTAGTTGCAACAGTGCTTCTCCGAAAAAAGGTCCATCTATAAATATAATTTTATTTATTTTTATTTTTAAATTTTAGTTCTTTTAAGTTAAAATTCTCCATCTCTCTAGGTATTATTTTTTGAATGGTGTTAACCTGCTGAAGTTTTGCCAGAATGGTGCCTGGCTGCGTCTGGGTTCGGTGAACTCGAAGACCTGGGACTGGGATATGCCATCTGTCACCATGTATTGTCCCTGATTTAATGGATCCTGGGGTGGTGGGTAGGCTGGAGGAACCGACTTGGAGTAGCTCACACCTGCATCGATGATTGGGGGGAAAAAGAAACAGATCAGTCAAAGAGAAATCGGGTCAGCAGTCGTTCTTCGTCATGCTACCGCTCCTTATCGCTCCTTATCGCTCCTTATCGCTCCTTATCGCTTCATAACCGGGTCCCGCACGCCAGGACGTGCCAGGGCTGGCCAATCTCCAGGAACGCGGCGCCTGCCTGACCTCTCGGCTCCGAGGCTGCCTCCCTACGCCGAGGCTCCAAGACTGGGACAGGATCCGTTACTTTTGCCGGGCAGAGTTCTGCCCGCCCTCATGGAAAAGTCCTGTGCGAGCGAGGAGAGCCGGGCCAGGCCCTGCCCGCACCGAGGCCGACAGCCGCACCGCTCGCCCCGCTCCAATTTAACATCTCCTGCTCCAGGCTCCTGCTCACCCTCCCTCCCAGCTAGCCCTGGGCAACAGCCCTGCCCCGACATGCCCCGCTGACCGGCCCCGAGCGCGGCCCCGAGCGCGGCCCCGCTCCGATTCCCGCGCGGAACGGAGCAGAGCTGCTGTGGAAGAAGCGCTACCCTGCAGGGACGAGCCTACACCGAGGGCAACTGGTTCTTCAGGACTTTTCCATAGGGTTTGTTCTCAATTCACCAGTCTGGTTTCAGCCCAAAACGGCTGCACACAACGCACAAAAGGCTGATTCTGCTCAATCCAAACCGGCAGCAATGGATGGACTGGCAAGGCTGCACTTTGAGGGTCGAGGTGTTTAATTCCCACACAGGGGAGCCACAGCTCCTGTGCAGGAACGGGGATGCTGCCCTTACAGCTTTCCCACGGAACGAGGCGGGCTTCAGCGACCTGCTGTGAAGGATGGTGTGGGAAGGGTGGCTCTGGGTGACAGAAGTGGCACAGAAGGGACGTGTGTCACCACCCGAGCGTGGCCTACGGGGCACAGTGACACAGTCTGGATGTCCTTCCCCGCAGCGCCGCTGACGAGGGACAACCCCTCCTTCAGCCTCAGGGCAGCGGGGCCGGCTGGAAACCACGACTGCAGGAAGGAGAGAGGAGCAGGGCTGTGGAGCAGCTTGCTGTAAGCTCTGGCCATCTCTGGATCATGCAGAACTGCTCTTCCTTCTGCGGGGCCGCGGGACGGGCGAGGCTTCGCGAGGGCCGGCTCGGGGCCGTCGCCTCCCCGGGCTTTAACCGCAGCGGCGAGGCCACTGTCCCCGAGCAGCTCAGTGTCCTCATCTGGACAGCGGGATGGCATCCCCCACCTACCTCACAGGAGGGTTGTGAAGCTAAATTAATTAATGTTTGTAAAACACTTTGAGATCCTCGGCTGGGAAGGTGCTGGAGAAGGCAAAATACGGTGATTAGCACCCAGGTACCAGAGCAAGGTGTGCACAGCAATGCGGCTCCTACCACACACAGACACACCAGCGCTGGCCGGGCACGGACGGCGGCACACGACGGGCACTGACACACAGGGAAAGCCTCACGAGGGCACCCACAGAGCTCACCACACAGCTTTGGCAGGCAGGACCTCTTTTGGGTACAAACTAAGGCGTGTCTTTAGGGAAGAGAATCGATTCGCTTCTCCTTGCTACGGAATTGACCGATCAAGGGCGAAAATCTTCAAAAGGTTCAGACCAAATGGAGATGTCTTGAGTAATTCTAACTGATTTCTCCTTCTTTACTGTATTTTGTGCAGCTCTCTGTCCACTGTAGAGAATAACCAAGATCATTCCTTACAGTGGGCAACAACCGCTCTGCAATTCACACTCATTAACCTTTAATTAATTCATCACGGTTAGCACGTCAAACTTATTTGGAAAGATCAACCTGGAGATGTTCTGTATCTGTACCTGCCTGCTGGAATAGTCACTCATCAACGAGCTCTCTGCTCTGTGTTCCCAAGCTGCTGTCTCCCACCTGCAGAGCCGAGGGCAGCCCCAGAGCCGTGCTGGGGTCACACCCGGGCAGGGGCTCTGACACAGCGTCTGCACCGCCCTCGTTGGCACAGAACTCCAAGGAACAGCCTGAATTTCAGTCACTGTGTGACTGAAACCCACAAGGGCAGGGCACTCACTGAGCTCCTCTCTGCCCACCTCTCCCATCCCTTCTGCGGGCACTGCCCTGCTCCAGGCAGGCCAAGGTGTGCCCAGTGACACCGACTGCAGCGGCTGCTCAGGAGGGCAAACTCTAGCCCTGAGCCCACACAGGAGTGCCAGCCTTCTCCTGGAGGCCACCAGCCCCTGGCTGATTTTCCCAGCAGAGACTGGGGAGGGATTTTAGGATCTGTGGGAAGGTGAGGAGCTGGTACAGGTCCCTTACATGGCTAGAGCTGGGAAATAAATCTGCTTTGGCTCTCAGACTGACCAGGAACTACCTCAAAGGCAAACAGTCCTTGTGGCACCAAAATCACTCATGTTCTGCAACAGGAGAGCTGTGAATCTAAAGCTGCTGCTGGGGGGGACACAGAAATTGTATTCAGCTTTGTGAGACCTTAAAGCCACCTTGCTTCGGTGACACGGCCCCGTGGCATCCTGCGGCTGAAGAGCACCCGGCCTTGCTGGGCTGAGCTCCTTTCTGCCTCTAAACCAATCTGAGGAGGGTGAGCTAATGTATTTTAATGATGATACAAAATGCTAGGAAATCTCCTGGATCAGCAAAATGTTGTGCACTTGGGAAGCTGGAGAAACAGAGAAAGGACAGTCTGGCTGATGTCCACTGACAGTGATGGACTTACACTGCAAGGAATGGAATCCAGTCTGTCTTCTCCAAAAGGGAAAAGGGCAGACTCCCCTGGCCAGATCACTACCAAATCCCATTCAGTTTTCCCCCAAAACTCCTGGAAAATGTCTGTCCTTGCCTGAAACACCCCCATGCACAGCCTGCCCCTTCCCTCAGCAGAGCAGCTCTTCCCACAGTTGTACGTGTGGCCCTGTGGATCGGGGCCACTGGCACCAACATCTGGGCCACTGGCACCAACATCTGGGCTGGATGAATGCCAGAAGCTCCTGGCTGGCTCTGCTTGCACAAGCAGCTGAAGGTTTCACATCTCCCTGATCTATCCAGTGAACCTGTGGATCTCAAGGACATGCACCATCGCCCTGTGTGGGACATGCAAATGAAACCTCTGCGCTCTGCTAATGCCAGAATGCATTTCCTCGTGGAACCGTGTGACAGCACTTTGCCATAGCTTGAGGTGCCCCAAGAATGACTTTTCCATATTTTTTTTTGGACATACCCATGCTCTGGAACACAGAAACTGGGGGCTGGGAGGGGAAGATTCACCTGACCTGCACATCTTCAAATCCCGAGAAAGAGCAATTCTGGGACAAGCCTGGCAGGCAGGTATTTTTCTGTTCTGCTCTGAAGTGGTTTGTTCCCTCATCAGAACCCGGGGCCATCGTGCAAAACTGTCTCTTGAGGGATATTTTTTTAATATGCAAAGCCGTAACTCCGCTGCAATTCACCAGAAATGAGCAAAGCTCTTTTCCAAGGCAATTCTGGGCAGCGTGGCGAGCAGAATTCAAAGCACAAAGGGAAGAATCGATGGATAAGGAACAATTTCCAGGCACAGCAGCCAACTCCACCCCATGGGCAGAGCTGGAGCTCCTTCTGCTGGTTTGTGCCTCCTTGTGCAGCTGCACAGAGGGATCGCTCCCAGGGCGGGGATGGGAGAGCTGCTCACGAGGAGAACCAGAAAATTCCCAGATTCGTAATTTGGCTAGACAAAACTGGTGAGAGATGCTGCGCTGTCACTTGAAATCATGTCTTTTTATAGCACCAGGCAACGTCACTTGGAGCCTTTCGGATTTCTCAGCTCGGAAGGAAACAATTAAAAAGATTTGGAACCGTCTCGTTTTTCCCTTGTAGGGTGGGTTCGTTTTTTGGGGGTTTTTTTCGAAGTGTCTCTTCTCTTTGAGGTGACAACACGATTTCAGCAGCACGTGAAGGTTTGGAAGCATGCTGGTAACTCACAGGCAATCCACAGGGACACGTGCAGACACTGCCCCTCCCCGGGCTCACACACACAGACACGGAGAACACGCACATCTCCTCCACATAACCATGGAAACTTGCCTTACAAGCTGCTTACTCCATCCTCCACCTAGGAGATTTTTGCTTATCCTTTGATCAGGAGCTATTTCCCAGGTTTTTCCCCCACCCTGCTGTCCAGGGCTCACGCTGCTCATTAGCCAGAGCAGGGGAGGGGACAGTGACATCGCCACCCCTGCTGGCAGCTCTGCCCCGGCCGAGGAAAGGGAGCAGTGCTGCCTAAGGAACCTTCCAGCTCCCTCAGAGCTCAACAGCAGCTCAGCCAGCTTGCATCTTTTAGGAAATGCTCAAAAACCCCCACAAATCCAGTTTCCCTCTGAAAACCGTAACCTCCACACGCGGGGGAGCCAGGGACACACCTCCAGAGCACTAATTGTTGGATGGTTAATTACTCCTGTCATAGCAACAAGTTTAAGGTAAAGAAACGAGCAGAACTGGCCGGCTGGGTCCAGCCCTTTGCCCTCTTCAGCACATTTCAACAGAGGATCTCAAAGCACCACCCCACGACTCCCTGGCTCACGTGTAGGGCTGGCCAAGGACGATGTGTCAGGAGCTGGCTGTCCCCGAGGTGAGGATGGAGCTGTGAACAGGAACCCTCTGCCTCCCAAGGCAGGCCTGACCAGCTGGATTTGCTCGCTTTACCCCTCCCAGCTCTCACTTTGCCGTATTTGCCCAGCTCCAGAGGAATTTCAGTGGTGCCTCCGCCACGGCTCTTGAAACACCAAGGGATGTCACTGGTACCAGTGAGGAGAACACGCCTCAGCTCCCTTCTCTAACCACCACCCTCCCTGCTCTGTTTAGGAGGGAGAGGTCTGGCTGCAGCTTGAGAAATGCAGGAGGGAACAGTCATCTCATGTCCTGATGTTCCCCAGACAACCACAACATCTACCTACACACGCTGAGCTAACCCGGCCCTCTGGAGTCTATTTATCAAGTCTGTTACCGCAGCCTGATGTCATTAGAGCAGACATTAAGATAATGATTCCTCGTGTGATAAGAAAAGCTAATCGAGGCAAGATGGAATAAATGATACTGGGGTTTGATCCATCAGAGCCAGGTGAATACTAATTCCTGCCATCCTGTGTTGATACAGCCTCCCTCTCCTCCAGCAGCCTGATCACAGCTCACTCCGCAGGGTTCCCTGACAGGAAGGGATCAGTTCAGCCCTGGAACGCTGCTGCTGCTTCTGGGGAGCAACTCTGACCTAAAACCCCTCACCAAACTCAAGGTGCAGGAGTATCTGGGCTCACAAACTGATTTCAGTGAGAATCTCAACACCTTGGCTCTTCCCACGAGGGCCATTAACATCTCACCAAACAGCTGCCCTGGGGGATTTGCTCAGCAAATCTCACCACTACCATCCCCAGAGGTAAGAACTTATTCCTGCTTCGCCTTAGCTTGCAGATCTGACTGGTTCCTGGAGGATCCCGAGGACTCCAGCTGGATTCCTGATGCCATCGGTGGGATGGTGCTTGTGGACCCATGGCACAAAGGCATGGTAGGGTCTGGATTTTACAACAAATGGGGTAAGCTCTGTGCTTGCCCTGAATCTGTGGGGGAACACCACCGATAACACAATCAGCTCCATCCTTTCACCTCCTGGGCTTTGAAAAAAGGGAAGTGACCCTGATTATTGGAAAATGCAAACGCCCCTCTTTGTTTTGAAGCAGCTGGGCTGTGGTTGCTCAGTCTCCTGCAATCCCCCGAGGCTGTGCCTACACGTGTGAGTAGATGGGGAACACGGCAGGGCCACGTCAATCTTGTCAGCAAGGGAGATAAAAAAGGATTAAACACCTGGGAGAACCACGGGAGGGAGCGAGAGCCCCCGTCAGCCCTGTCCTGCCCGACTCTGCTGTGCTGAGGTGCTGGGAGAGCCTCGAGTGCAGAAGGCAGAGGAGCTGCTGCATGTCTGGGTCAGGGTTTTTATGACATAGTTGGCTGCGAGCTCAAGTCATCAGAAAGGAATAAATTAACAGGAAAATCCAGTGATTCAGAGGGTGTTTGGTGACAGGCCAAGGCAGTTGGTGCTGGCTGATGGTTTAACCCCTGCTGGGTTTGCACGGCTGAGCGTTCACGGGCAGGTGTAGGGACAGCACCTTTCTCAGGTGATGCTGACTGCATCTCTGCTTCCCTCATCCTAAAGACTTGTCAGGGCTCAAGGCATCTCGGGGTGGGGAAGCTGGCACAGGGCAGGGAGAGGAGCTGGATACAATGTGGGGCTCAGGAGCTCTCCTGGGGTGGGAAACACCCCCAGCTCACACTGAGGTCACTTCTTTAAATCTCAACAGACATTTCCTTTTCCAAAAGTGGGCAATGGTGCTGTAAGAATGGAGTCTCCTTCCTGGAAGGATCTCTGATTCCCTGCCACCACTGGCTGGCAGCTGCTAGGAATATGAGCAAATATCCCTGCTGTGGGCAGGCTGTCCTGCAAGGGGCCTGATATGGACAGAGCTGGGGATCAGAGAGGTAACTGAGTGTTCCTGCGGGCTGCAAACACCAATCCTTGCAGGGGGACCACAAGTGGCCAGGGAACAGAGGCCCCTCATGCAGAGAGGCACTCCACGAGCCTCCTGTTTTCAAATGCTTAGAAACGGAAAAATTACCCTGCATTAACCTTTGTCTGCATTAAGGATGGACTGGAGATCCACGAGGGATCCATTTTCAAGGTGACTTTAGAGCAGTTTCCAGTCCTTCAGCCAGTGACCAGCATGGTGCTGGCAGAAGAGGCCAGTGCCACCCTCGAGCTGCCCTGTCCCTCGGTGGGACCCGGGCTCTGCACAGAGCTGGCTCTCCTGCCCGCAGAGGGCTGCAGGGAGGGGTTTCTGTTGCTTTTCTAAGCCCAGACAAATAAATGTCTCCCGTTACTTCACTATTTCTAGGAGACACCAGACTGAATCCCACTCCCAGCTCCCGCACTGACACTGGAGGAAGCGAAAGGGCAGCGACCAAGAGGCAAAAATCTTCAACAATCCATGCAAAAGGCAACCAGCAGCAAGCAGCCCTTTTCTCTCTGTCAGTGAGGTGCAGAGCCAGCACTACCCATTTACTGGACGTCTAATGGACTTAAAGAAGGCAAAAAATTGGTTTAGTGCTGTCTTAAGGCACCTGGTCTAATATCATTACGTTCTGCCCAATCCAATAAGGAGTGCAAATGCTGGGATACTGCGCATCATTAACTGGGTCTGGCAGGGAGCCTGGCCCTGCACACATTGCTGAGAGCCAGGAGGGGGCTGCTGCCCCACACAGGACCCTCAGCTGGGGATCAAACACTTCTCCGAACACTCAGAGTGTGCTCTCACTTAATCACCTGGATAAAGGTCCTGGTCGTTTAAAAAGCAGAGTTTTAATGTTCCTGCTGCTGCTCTCAGCTGCTCGCCCCCTCTCCTGCTGCAGCCAGCAGAGGTTTAAACGCCTCCTTTTCAAACACATGCCAGCCATCTCCAGAGCAATACTTCTGGGAGGTGTGGTACAACAGTGCATGAAATAAGCGGCAGTTTATACTATTTGAAAAATGTTTTTCTGCTTCACCTCTAACAAAGTTGATTGCATTTTCCATTTCACCTCCTTCACGGCTTTTCTCTCCTCCTTAAGTGTTCTGTGACAGGGGAATTACCATGGTTTCCCATTTAAGAGGTGGAGGGAACAAGTGAGATAATCTAGGAACAAGTCTGTAATAGGCACCCTGTGACACGGGAGCCGGGCTGGCGGCACCTCGAGCAGCTGAGCTGCCAAGCCCTGCTGCAGCCACTGAGACCATCCTGCAAAGCCTGCACTGGAATAAATAAACACTCCTATCGAACACAGGGACCTGGTCCTCCTTCTGAAGGGCTTCCCTGCTTTTCAGGTACAACTGATGCCCCACAAGCAGCTCCGAGCCCTTTCCAGCGTCCCTGCGGTGCTGTGGGAGGGCAGGGGCGGCAGCAGCCCCTGGCAGGGGCACACCTGCAGCCCCAAGTGCCTGCCAAGGTCTTGGCCAAATGAAATGTTGTCAATATCTGTAAAATGCATGTGGTGAGATTAACAAAACCAGTCCCTAAAAGCCAGCTCGCAGGAGTTTCCTCCTACCTCCCTCTTCTGAGCAGTGCCAGCAGCTCCCTGCTCCGGCAGCCTCGCGCCTCTCCTTGGGTCTTGGGCACAAGACAGGCCACAGAGTAACAAAGCTGAGAGTTTTCAGCGTCAATATTTAATTTAATCAACCTGAGACTGGGCTATGATCACCACAGTGTAGGGCAAAGCACACAGAGCTACCGTTTCAATGACCCTATTTGTTGTTTTTCCGATTTCACGTCCTAAAACCGACCAGGCTGTGCTTAACTCGGTGCTGGGGTGTGACTGAACTTCTGTCTGGCTCGAGGACTTAATCCCACAAAAAGAACTGCCAGTGCCACAGCCTAAGCTCGTTCTTCACTGAAGAAACGCTGACTGCTGTTTTAGGAGCTAATGAATTTCATAGTCCGAGAAGCCCAAGATAACAACCCCTCCTTTTTCATCTCAGAGAGAAAGAGAGAGAAAGACAAAGAGAGCAGACAGAGAGCAATTGCTGTGTAAGACATAAGTCCTGTCAGGCAGATTGTATTTGTCAGGATGCAAGTCCAGTGATGTACGTGGGAATACTGGCAGGCATGCTCAGGCACCTCTGAACTGTGTCACTTACTGGCTGAACAGTACCATTATTAATTAACACCTACATTAATTAATAATATAATTAACTGAACAGCTAGCAATAATTTAACCTGGCTTTGTCACAGCAGTCATGCAAGTCAGGCTCCGTCGCTGCGCGGTCGCCACGAGCCCTGTGGATGCTCTCGTGCCGAGGGACAGACATGCAGGTGCTGAGGGGCTGTGACAGGGGCACAGGGACAGTGTGGGGCACCTGGGCCTGCTCTGGGGTGGGCACACGCTGAGCTCAGAACATCTGGCCAGGAGAGTTTTTAGAGAACATCTCAGGAGACAACGGAAGAAGTCGGTAGAGAGGAGAAGACTGATGACAATGGAGAGACACAGCAAACCAAGGAGTTCACAGCTGGCCTGGCAAACCACTCCTGGACCAGCAAAGCCAATAGACAACACACAGGTGAGGCAGAAAGCAAAGAGCTCCTTCAGCTTCTGCAAAACCCCCCCAAAACACCTGCACAGAGCGGGGACCGACCTTCCTGCACCTGCCCTGAGCCGAGCCTCGAGGAGCTCTCTCAAAACCCACTTGTAGGCCTACTTGTGCTATGGAACTTTGGTAACAAATCAATACATCCGTGACTGTGTGAAGCTTTGGAGAACTTGAGAAATGACCTCTCTGACCTTCCCTCTGTGTTGAGTATTTCCAAACCTGTAGCTGCAAGAGTTATTGCGAGAGAGAATTAATGCTGGTTTGGCCAGTGGAGACTGCCTAACAGCAGGCATGGCATTGGTCAGCTGGCTGCAGCCCGCCCGCCTGGGGAAATGAATCGGACATTCCAGAGGTACAATGTCTCTACTAAAATACTTTATTTCCTAGAGTTGATGCTACTGTGCTGTCTTTAAAAAAATTACAGGCAGCCCCAGGAAACAAGAGTGTCCCTTTCCAGCAGCAGGAAAGGGGTACTCCCTCCCCAGTTCCAGCATTTTAGCATTTTTTTTTTCTTTTTTTCTTTTTTTTTTTGCTAATGGGAGACTTTGGGAATTAGCAGAACCTCTACACACCTCCGCACTCACTCCCATTTCAGCCTGAGATAAACAACTGAGATAGATTTCTGCCCCCAGGGACAGCTTCTGGACATCAGACTGGAGACACGAGACCAAATTCATCTCTGGTGCAGTTCCACTGGCTTCCAACCACCTTCGACCAGAGATTAATTTGGCCCACAGATACATTAAGAAAGGATACAAAGCACAAACGGTATTTGATATAAAAAGAGAAGGGAGGGGGAAGTTGAGGGGATGCTGGATCCTAACCCAGCAGGATTCAGCCCAGCCCGCTCCACCCTCACATCACCAGGCACAGAGCGTGTTGCCGGTTACCTTTTTGCTTACTGACTTTCTTTACTGTCATTGCCGCTTGCCGCTTTTGATTCTCAGAAATTTCAAAGCCTGGAAAAGGGAACACGGCAAACACAATTCAGAAGGTTGCTCACAAAGCCTCGGCTCCTTTCGGGGAGGGGGATGCTCTGCACTGTTTGCAAACACGGAATGCTCTGGGTGTGTGTGGGCAGGGATTCTACCGAAAAGCAACTCCTCCTTGGCTTCCTCCTAATCTCACTTGTGCAGGGGCTGGATGAAAAGTAAGATTAGAGCCATTTTTATTTATACAGTGTCATAAATATGCCCAGTGCGTTAGAGCTGAGCAACAAACTGAGCCTGGACTGACACTGGTCACAGTCAGTTTAGGGGCTGGTGCAAGGGAAGGGCCGTCACTGACTTTGCTGCCTCCCGTCCGCATGAGACATCCTTAACCTGAGCAGGAGGATGCAGCCAGGAGACCCTGAGGGCAGATGGCCAAAGGCTTCCCTCTCCCACACACCCACGGAGGTCCAGGCTTGAAGCTATGGGCAGAATTTGTTTGTTGAGGGCCAAAAAGAACAGTAACTGAGCTGCAAAGAGACCTCTTTGTGACTAGGAGAGCAACCAAGGACATTTCAACAAGGTTGAACTGTAACTCCACCACAAAGAAAATGTTGGCTCCTCCACCCATTGGGGCTAAATTAAACACTACCAAGAACCTTCTTCCAGATTCATTTTCACATTCCTCACCTATCTTTTCATCTTCTTTTACCATCTTCCTTTCTTCTCTGAAAGCTCTAAGCCATCGCAACTTCTCCTCCAGTTTCTTGGCAAAGAATAAGTGCATTTCCTCAGTCTCCTTGTTATGCAGTTTGAAGGCATTCTTCATGCTGACATTGAAGTCATCATCTCTCCCATCTTCTATATCCACCACTTCATATTTATCCATGTCTATGCGCCCTTTGTAATACAGGATATCCCTTCGGATCAGATCCTGCAGAGGGAAAAGGAGACGGGGTCATGGTGAGGCCTCATGGAGCCTGAGCTCAGCAGGGAGTTCCTGGGAGAGCTGAGGAGAACAAAGAAAGGATGGTGAAACCTGGTCAGATCCTTCAGTTCCTGGGAGAGCTGAGGAGAACAAAGAAAGGATGGTGAAGCCTGGTCAGATCCTTCAGTTCCTGGGAGAGCTGAGGAGAACAAAGAAAGGATGGTGAAGCCTGGTCAGATCCTTCAGTTCCTGGGAGAGCTGAGGAAGAGAAAGAAGTGATGGTGAAACCTGCTCAGATCCTTCAGTTCCTGGGAGAGCTGAGGAAGAGAAAGAAGGGATGGTAAAGCCCGGGCAGATCCTTCCAGCCCCACCTGCTGTGAACACCTCTCTTGCTGGCCAAACAGGGCAGACCATGGGCAAAGAGGAACAGAACACACATCCTCAAGCTGCAAAATTCCATTTGTAGGCACCAAGAAATGCCTCTGAGCAGGTGACACGTTCCAGCATTTCCATATGGGAGAAATGCTCCATAGGGTGAGAAATGTGAGGCACAGGCCACTGGCCTGAGGGACCTCTGTGGGGCTGACCAGGCTGGGCACAAGCACCAGTCTGGAGCCACCACTGCTCTGGCAGCACAGGATGCCCAGTGCAGCTCATTCTACCCTGGATTCAACCTCTTGATCCAGCTTATTTTTCTTTTTTCTCTCCTTGATGTTTCTAACCTTTTCAACCAAACCCGTTCATGCTCATCTCCCTTCTCAGCTGGGTATTCCCTGCTGTGCAGCAACAGCTCATTTCTCTGCGCTGGGAAGGGAAAAGTAAATTCCCCACTGGCCCCACACCTCTGTGCCTGTTATCTCAGATAACACAAGATGATCATCAGAAAACAGAATGTTAATTCTCCAGTCATGGCCACACAAGGTGATTCAATAGATTTAAAACCAAATTCAGCAACACACAATCAAGATTTCCTTCCTCTAACCACTCTCAAAAGCAATATTTAGGTATATTAAATCAATTTAACCTAAATACCTTTGGATTTTCCAGAGTGCCCTAAAGATAAATGCTATGTCACAGGATTCATTTAGGAGGAAAAATGAAGGCAGTGTGCAGCATTTATTTATTGAAATAATATTTAGCAGTGAGGTTTTCTCAAGATAAGCAGTAGGTATTATTTTAAACAAATTAATCTTGGAAAATAAACTCTACATCATAATGATTTAGCAAACTTGTTCATGGATCTGCCAGACAGTATCAACTGTTGCAAGACTGGCCAGAAGCTCACAGGCTTTCAATCCTGACTCCTTCCTCTGGAATGCTCTGGGCAGGGGGTGGGGGCAAATTCCATTAACAAATACCTCGTAGAAAAAGCTTCCTCTGCTGTAGGCTTGAAATAGTGATGCTGTCCAAAACATAAGAAAAAGGTATTTCGGGCTGAATAGGCACCAGAAAATCTTTTCAGTTTCGTCCTAACTTAGGAAATTGCTTCTTTCCCTCGGTGCTGTGGAAAGGCTGCAGGAGCCACATGGATCAATCAGGTCAATACCACACACGGCGTTTAATGGGAGTCTGGGGCTTGTTCTTAGAGACAACATTTATCTCCACCTCATTCTCAAAATAACCTGATCCAAAATCTCCCAGGGACAAAGATGTGCTCCTTGAATCAGCTGCACAGCAGCCATTCCCCTTCCCACTGCTGCTGAGAACGTCCAGAACCAACCCCATCAGACCATGCCCCTGGGAGGATGGATCCAATGGACCTTTCCAGGCACTTTTCATGGCTGTGGAGAGGTTTGTTCATAAAGGTATTACAGGAATCAATAATCACAAGCTCTGAAAATCCCAGGCTCTGTGCACTGCTTCTTTCCTCACACACACTAAATGCATTTTCCCCCTCTTATCTCCCCAATTTTGACTCAGAAAACACTATGAGCTATTTTTAATAGCTACTGCCAAGTGAATGCTTTTCCAGCTTCGTGCTTCCAGAGGACAATCCATGGGTTTGGACGTGCCTGACTGAGCTGCTCCACACATTTCCCCTCCCGGGATGCAGCAGGAGCTGCCACTGAGTCCGGCGAGGCTCCGGGGCTCCTGAGCTGCTGAGTATGGGATGTGAAGATAAAGGTGCTGCCCAGGAGTGGCTGAAGGAGCAGCGAGGAGATAATGGAATCCTACAAGTGCCTCTGGAGACCAAAAGGCCCCACAGGTTATTGCTGGTGAAACGCAGGAGTGGGGAAGCAGCAGCTCAGCTGCAGAGGAGGAAATGCCACGGTTTGGCCTTGAGCTGAGCAAGGGAAGGACAACAGCACAAAGCTCCTGTCTGCCACTTTCACTGCCATTTGGAGAAGGGGATTCAATAACGGCTCTAGAAGAAATGGATCATCTTTTCTCCCAATGCTTTCCTCCAAAAGAAGGACCATTCCTCACTTGTTGGCCATGAACTCCGCACTGGTACCCTGAATTTGTAAGAGACCCTTTATTCCCCACAGAGTGGCAGAGCACACAAACATCTCACGAGTAGCACATGCCTGGACATGGAGGGTTTTGTCCACACCTGGTTCCAGAAAGTTCAGTCCCACAGAGCAGATTAACAACTGTAACTGGATAATTTCATTTCTAACAGGCTCAGCATTTCCTATTATCATTCCCCCTTCTTCTTGCCAACACTCACTGAATGGATATTATTCCCCAACTGACTCAATTTTAACACCCATAATATGGGAAGCATAACAATTATTTGGTCCGTGGCTATTTCATCACAGCTTTTAAAGAATAACAGACACCACTTAGCTCCTTAGCGAAGCATGGCCCTCTTCAAACGCCTGGCACTGTAATTGAGTTCAATAAAATGCAGGTATTCATCTGGCCTGCAGGAGAGACAGCAAACAAGGCCAAAGCCTTGTTTTAAGGAGCTTTTTATGCAAGTAGACAAGAGGATAGAAATTGAGAGCACACAGGCCATGAAGTGATGCTGCTCGTGTGCTCTCTGCCAGGTGCAGCAGCAGGGCTCACGCCTGGACCTGCTGCTCCTCACCTTGTCCAGCACAGTTCCATCCTTTCTCCCAGGGGAGTCAAAGCAAACACGAGATAAAGGAAAGTGAGGCTGAGGAGGGAAAGGGATTGTTCCACCAGCCTGGTGCAAGTACAGCATGGCAGGAGGACAGAGCAGATCCGTGCACAGAAATGGAGATTTATCAGCTGCAGAAGCAGCCACGCTGCTGAGAGGAGCTCTGGCTTTGTGGGGGACAGGAACGGCAGCTGCTGCTCCTGCTCCTGGTTATCCCAGGGTAAATGAGAGAATTAGGAAGAAATTATTAACCTCTAGGATATAGCATTGTTCACATGCTGGCTCTGTTCGTTTGGAACTGTTTATTATCCTGCCCGTGGCTCAGCCAGGGTGACCATCGGCTGCTTTGCACTGGCCAGTTCTGAATGTCACACGAGATTACTTCTTGTAGTTAAATCAGGCAAGAGCAAGAAAATGTAAAAATAAAAACCCCAAAAAAGACTCTCAAAACCTTATCAGTGGAGAAAGGCCAAAGAAATGGAGCTGTTTAATCTCAAAAGGCCATAACTAAAGAGGAATGTGCTGCTGGTATTCCAGTATGTGAAAGCTGCTCCTCTTCTGAGGAGGCCGGTGATCAATTATCCTCCATTATGATTGTGGCTTGGCTTAATTTACCACAAGGGAGAACAGGATTAGAATCTTGGGAAAAAAATGTTTCTATCTAGAAGAGCAGTTAAACCCTAGAACAGACAAAACAGGGAGGTCTTGGGACGGCATTCCTCGGGGATTTTCGGAAGAAGGTTAGACAAACATCCACCAGAGATGATCTGAGTGTGCTTAATCCTGCAGAGGGAATAGCTCATCTCCTGGGGTCCTTCGCAGCGCTGCAGCTGGGTGGTGCCTAAGAGGAGGTGACAGATGGAGCAGGGGTGGGAGCAGGTAGGAGGGGCAGGGACCTGGGGCGGTGCGGGAGCGGGACGGCAGCGGAGCAGCAGCGGCACAGACCTGCAGCCTCTGCAGAGCACCCAGCCTGCCTTGCCTGGCTCCAAAGGAAATTGATGCATCTGGGTCATTTGCACTTATTTGTCTAAATATGATCTTTTTTTACCCTACAGCTTCTATGATTTCCTTTTCTCCCCCTCGCTGAGGTTAATTAAGCTCTTCTGAATAATGCTCTGCAGTCTGTTCACGTAATCTGTACTAAGGATTCACAAGGAGAAGATGAAGCCGAGAAAAGTGGTTTGATGGGAGCACAAAGCGAGGTTCTGACACGTTACATAAGCCCCCCACAGCTCTGCTCCCCGGGTGCTGTGCTGGGGTTTGCGGCCACGCTCGGGGCTGGGCCTGCCTTGGGACCTGCCTGGGCCACCCCCTCTGCTCCCATCCCCCATCACTGTCCCCTCTCACAAGGGGGAAGGTGACTTTATGTAACCATGCTCGAAAGGAAAATAATCTTTGTGACCATCACAAGGAAAGCAAGGCTGAGCTTTATGGGAAAAGCTGGAAGCTGGGATGGGCTCCCACAGCGAATTCTGCTCCTGCTGTAGTGGACACAGGCA
Organism: Oriolus oriolus; assembly: GCA_013400235.1. Lineage (NCBI taxonomy): Eukaryota > Metazoa > Chordata > Aves > Passeriformes > Corvidae > Oriolus > Oriolus oriolus. The sequence continues at coordinate 306,879 of VXBT01008210.1, read as the reverse complement.
CGTGCAGGAAGGGTTGCACCTGTAAATCCCCTGTTCAGCAGCTCTCTGACTCCTCCTTGCCTTCAGCACTGCTTCTCCTGCTCTCTAGTTTTAATCTCTAACTTCTTTTCTGCCCCAGCAATCCAGACCACAGCTCCTCATGCCTGGCACTGCCTGTGGGAGAGGAAGAGGGTCAAACCCTCCCAGGACACTTAAGGGGAAAAAGAACAGTCGCAAGGAGGGCAATCTGCAGTCATCAGTGCAAAATGGCATCACAACCAAAAGCCATTCGAGGGTTTCAGCAGCACTGGGCACCCGAGGGGGAAATGGGCACCTGAGAGGAGCAGGCCTGGTCCCAGACCTTCATTCCATGTGTTTCATATTCCTCCTGTTAACTCCTAAGCGGGTGCCCTGCAGGGGTGGATGGGGAGGCCTCAAGCAAGGCTTTGGATTTAGGATGGTGCCTTTTTTCAGGAGCTGTGGTTCACTCTGTGCTAGGTCACACTCGGCTTCTCATGCGTAAAACAAACCATCCGTGAAACACAAATGGAGGAAGAGCCATTTCCAGCCGTGAGTCATTAGATCCCTCTTCGGAGCTGACAGCACAGGAGATGCCAGCCACGGAATAATCCATTACAAGTTCCTCACTGCACATGTAGGTTATTGGTGCTCCCCTTTATCAAACCCTGCACATTCCAACGGCAAAGGAGTTCCAAAATGACTCAGGGAGGAATTATCTGAGGACATGAATACGGCCAGGCCCTGTGAGTGCCGCTCCTGGGGCTCCAGGTGAGATTCCACCCCCAGCCCTTCCCCACCTCTATGGGATAATGACATTTATTTATTGTACAGATCAGTGGGGAGCTGTAAATAATCGGTGAGAGACACACTGGAGGGCTCTGGTGGTGGATCTCTAACAGCTCAGAGCTGTGTGGGAACAGCTCAGCATCGGGAGCCTTGGGACCAGAGCTGGCAGAGCCAAGGGAGGCAGAGGAGGCCTGTGGGCAGCACAGCACAGCCCCTCCAGCCCTGAGTGGCACAGGGAGGAGGGGGAACAGGCAACGGGGGGCTCCTCCAGTGGGGATCATCACTCCATCCCCACCAGCTTTACAGAATGTCAGCAGTGCCCTGGAGCCACGAGGGACCTCCCTGTCCCCTGTCCTGGGGGCACCAGGCACTGCCCTGCTCTGCCCTGGGGCAGCCTCGCCCCCAGTGCTGGGGCAGTTTTGGGCACAACCACATAACAAAGGCTTTAAGCCACTGGAGAGCATCCAAAGGAGGCCACAAGGGTGGGGAAGGCTCTGGAGGGGCCTGGAGGAGCAGCTGAGGGCACTTGGTTTGTTCAGCTGGAGGAGACTGAGGGGAGACCTCGCTGAGGTCTTTGACATCCTCCCAAGGGGCAGCAGAGGAGCAGCTCTGATCTCTTCACTTGTGACCAGGGACAGGCTCCAGGGAGCGGCTGGAGCTGGGCCAGGGCAGGGCCAGGCTGGAGATCAGGGAAAGGCTCTGAGGGTTTCCCCCAAAGGGTGCTGGGCACTGCCCAGGCTCCCCAGGGAATGGGCACGGCCCCGAGGCTGCCAGAGCTCCAGGAGCGTTTGGGCAGCGCTGCCAGGGATGCCCAGGGTGGGGCTGCTGGGGGGTCTGTGCAGGGATGAGAAGCAGCAATCCCTGCAGATGAAGCGTTCCCCAGGTTCCCAGGGAGAGCAGCCAGGCCAGGATGGGGCTGGACACAGACCCACCCACGGCCAGCCCTGCCCTTGGTGAGCGGCTGCCACGGGAACAGCTGGTGCTGGCATTAGGCACAGACTAAGCCAGGGCTCACAACAAAGCACAGACTAAGCCAGGGCTCACAATAAGGCACAGACTAAGCCAGGGCTCACAATTACTGCACCCAAACACCAGGGCATGACTGGGGAAAGGCAGAGTTTTGGAAGAGGCCGAGTTGCCTTTTGCCCTGAGGTGTGGGTGGGTCTCAGACCCCTCTCTGTGATTTCCCACTGGCCTGGGCACTGACTGCAGAGCAGAGGAGCCGAGTTTTCCAATGTACTCCTGAAATTTGTCCTGATTTCCCTGCTTGCCTGCTCGGTCTCTTCCCTCTGCCCAGCCTGCCGTGAGCAATGAGAGCATGGCACGCTGCCACTTTGCCATGTCTTTGGGTATCTTTAGTCATAAGGGCTTTCAACATCCTTTGACTTTTTAAAAAAAGATTCCGAGCCTACACTTTTAAAGTCTAATTTACCTTAAAGAGACCCGTGGACGAAAGCAGCCCGGCCTGCTTTCCATGAACACCAAGGGGACAGTTTTCTGTAGCATTTGTACATTTAATTTAACCCTGCTGTGGGCTGTGTTCAGGTGGGACAGTGACAGTGACACACAGCAGAGCTCGGTGCAGCACCACGCTGGGCCTCTCCTCGGTCCAAACCAGACCCTAAAGCTCAATGAACCCCTTGGAGTGGTTTTGCCCTAAATATTATCGATATAGCAAAATAAATCTAAGCCCTGCTAAGTGTTTGGGTGCCAGAGCCTGTGAGCTTTGCTCTGAGCCCTCGGACACTCAGCTGAGATGGAGCTGGCCTTTGGGAGCAGGGAAATGGGATCTGCTCAGCCCAGCCTGGAATGAGCTGAGGGATGGATCCTATCAGGGACAGGGGGATTTAACACCACCTCACCCCAAAACCCCCTCAGCCACTCGCTGCCCACCCCACACTTCCCAGGAGCGTCCCCAGGGGAGCCGAGATGCCGGCGCTCCCGGTTTACGTAACTCCCCCTGCGCAAGGACAGCTGTGCCGGGGAGGTCGGCAGATTCCTGCCAAATTATTCAGCACTGTCTGTCTCCTGAGTTTGGGAAGAGACGTTTGATTCATCCTCGGCAGCCCCGTGGAGCTGCAGCGTGGGATCCGAGAGGGGGAGGACGGGAGCTGCGAGCGTTTGTGTGGAAGCGCTGTTTGCGTTCCGCGCGCTCGGTGCGACACCGGCGGCATTCTGATGCCTCGTTCCACCCCGAGCCCAATCCCTGCGGCTGCAGAGCAGTGAGGTGAGAGAGCAAGGGCCTTTCCAAAGGACTCCCAACAGGAGGAGATGGGAAACCCTTGTGCAGCCACGTCACTCTGCTCTGCTGGCCTCCCCAGCGGCTCCCAGGGGCTTCAGATGGTGCTGATGAAAGGTCGTGGCAGAGGAGGCGTCGGTTTCCGGCTCTGCAGGTTTGCTTGTGGGCCAAATTTACACCCACTGCAATTCCAGGAGCAGTAAGTGAGGCACAGAGTGTTTTGCAGAGCATCCTGCAAATCCGTATGGTCACGGGAGGCTAAACCTGATCCCTGCCCAGCCAGCCACACAGATGGTGAAGGACTCTGAACTCAGCCCTCTCTGCATTTCAGCACTCCTCCTGCTGGCTCCTCCAGTCCCTCTGGACTCTGCTTTTCCCTCTCTGCTCCCCGCAGGCGGTGGAAGGGCAGCAGGTCCTGGGTCGGCGTGTGACACTGTGGCATGTGTCCCCTGTGACACTGAGACACGAGCCCCCTGTGACACTGCTCAGGGGGGGCACTGCCACCTGCACTGCCCTGCAAAGGCTCACCGAGCATTCCAGGCTGTGGGACCATTCACAGGAATCTTCTCTTCCCTTGAGCACCCCTGTCTGAAAGCTGGAGTGATGTTTCATGACTGGTTTTAATCTATGCCCTGCAAATTGCTGGACTTGCCTTCCTCGGCTATCTGCTGGCCAAGGGACTGATGGAACATCCACCACCTTCCCCTCCGTGCCCTGGGATCCCACAGAAAGCTCTTGCCTGCAGACAGCACCAGCTGGGCTGGAGCACAGGGCCCTGTCAGTGGGGCTGGGCAAAAACTGCTCTCTAAAAACTTCATGTCACACTCTGTGACTAAGCCACTGTGTTCTCTTTGGTTGTCTCCGTGCCCACCTCACGGAATCACGGAATATCCTCAGTTGGAAGGGACCCACAAGGATCATCAGAGTCCAGCTGCTGGCCCTGCACGGGACAGCCCAGGAATCAGCCCAGGAGCCACCCCAGCTCCAGCAGCAGCAGGCTCTGCCTGCCAGGGCAGCACCGGGTCTCTCCTGAGCTGCTGAAACCCAGCCTGACCCATTTCCCCACCCTGCTGCAGGCCGGGCCCAGGCCTGACCCAAAACGTGACATTTTGTGGAGATCTGTGCTACTGGGAGAAAAAGAGAGGAGCTGGGAGGTGCTGCTGAAGTCAAGCACTGTTCCTGGTGGGTCAAAAACCCACTTAAAGTAATAACAACTGTCCCAGGGCTGCTCTGTGTTTGCAAACAAGATTTTTGGCTGGTCCCACAAGGCCTCTTTAGCCTGCAATAAAAGCAGGGCCCTTGTTTTGGTGCAGAGATTACCCCAGTGTTTCCAACAGAAGCTACACGGGAACGAGACCTTCTTCCACTGAAATGACTCAGAAATGTCTCTTTTATCTCCCCATTTGGAAACCTGGACTGCAATGGAGTCTGACAGGATTATTTTATTTACTCCATCTCCTGTAGCACGGCTATTTCTGGCTGGCTGGCTGGCTGGCTACTACCATTAAACTGGTCTCATTTTGCCTCTCATCCAACCTGCTTTGCTCAGGCAGCTCAAGGGAAGACAGCAATAGCAATAAACCACAAGCTGGAGCTCGCACTGCCTCCTGATTACAAGAGACACATAAAAAGCACAAATGAAAACTAAACGTGCTTCATGCAGTCACTGATCTTTCTGCCCCGTCAGAAAACACCCAACACGGGGCCCCATCAAGGACTGCTCGGTTATTGGTGAAAGAAAAGTGGAATTCAGAGCAGGAAATCTGTTAACCCTTCCTGCTTCACACTGTCATTCCCAGCCCCACGCCACAGTGCCCTGGAGCCCGCTGGGGGAATTCAAATTATTACCCAGAACAGAAAGAAGATCCTCGTCTGCTAAGAACCTCGAGCATCCCCAGAGTGATCATAATTAACACTGTGTGTCACAGGCCTGGATGTTAAGTACCATGATTTGCAAATCTAAAGCATCTCCGTGTCAAACTCTCTCAGCTTCAGGGTGATAGGGAAAGTGGACCCTGTGCCTTTAAGGCAACATCTTTTAGTGCCACCATCAGCCAGGATTGCCTTCATTTCTTGGTAATTACGGCCAGCATCCCGGAATAGCCGTTTTTCTCCTGGTTATACACATGTGGCAAGGCACACCAAGGCACTGCTTCTTCCTGCCCAGCCCGTTCCCTTCTGCCTGCCCAAAAGGCAGCTCGGCATTAGGGTATCCAACCAACTCTTTGGAAAAGGCACCACTTTGTCCTCATGCCCAGGACAGTGCCCCAGCCTGTGGTTCAGGAAATGTGGGCAGAAATTCATTGGGAGAGTTTGACATTAATCCAGCAGCTGAAAGTTACCTGGCTTTGCAAGGAAAACCTGGATCCTGAGCTCTCCCAGTGGCTCTGGATCAGGAACTGCAGCATCCAAACTGGAGTTTCAGCATTCAGTTTGTCGAACCCTGAAATGGTTGACAAGGCCATTTCATCTGATCAAACTCCTCACTAATTGGTCAGTGGTGATGGCAGGAAGCGACCAGTGCTGCCTCTGGTGGCAAAATCTAAGCCAAAGAGGTTTATCTGCCAAGTTTGGAAACTATTTTGGTGAAAATTATCCCACACAAGTTGCTCTGCAAGATGTTTGCCAGCAGGGAGAGGTGCCTGCCACGGTGTCATCTTCTCCACCTGCTGCAGCCCTTGGAAACCTTAGTGGAGCTTTCCTGCTTGGAGGAAAGGCTTCAAGACACCCACAGTGGTGGAAAAAACATCTGCCAAGCACATTCAGCCCTGCGTGATCACTCATCTCTCCAAGCCAGGTCTCTGTCTCAAGGCAAGGTGGTCATGGAAATGCATTCAGGAATTCCCACTCCTGCAGGTGTAAAAAGCAGGCAACAACCAGGTGATAACGTCAGGAATAATCATCCTGAGAGTTATTCCCCCTCACAGAAACGCCTTGGCCACGTGTCCAACAAAAATATGTGTTTTCTGTGCAGTACCTCTCGTGCAGCACCTCCACACCGCCCAAAATGCCCTCTGCATGCAGAAGGGAGGAGGGCAGTGTCCCACAAACGCTGTCTGCACGCCGAAGGAGCCGTGCAGCCCCCCAGCAGCCCGCTGTGGATTGCTGCCCACCCTCCACTCGTGCTGATCACCATGGAAATCCCAGCCCTGATTTTCCCGGAGTTAAGGGAATGCAAAATACCCCTCTGGACCAGACCCAGTGCGAGCCAGACTGGATGCTGCCTTCTGAATTGGAAATTCAGGGTCACAATCAAAGAGGAGGAGGTGAGGATTAAACAGGGAACCGGCTGTGCACCTGCAGCCTCACTGCTGCTCTGGGGCTGTGTCTGTGCAGGGCCAGGCAAGGAGGGGAAGGCACAGCAGCGAGGAGGGGAAGAACGAGCACAGGCATTCCAGAAGGCAGAATTTCAGTCAGCCATGACTCAGGAGATGAAAGTGCCACCCACTGCAGTGCCCAGGCCGCGGAGGGGGCAGTGATGCCGCGCTGAGTCAGGAGCCACCCACGCCCCCACCCACGCCCTTCCCGCGGTGGCAGGGCCTCCTCGGAGGGTGCCAGGCTCAGCCTGTCCCGAGCCAGGGAGCTGTGACAGGAACACAGCCCTGTGCTGTCCCAGGGACCCCCCTGCACAGTTCTGCGTGGCTGCAGCGAGTGACAGCAAATCCTGAGCTGTCACAGCCAGGACTGATGAGCTCTGTCCCTTCGTGTCACACAGGCAGTGAGCTGGGATCACCTCAGTGGGACACAGGGGTGCAGGAGCTGCTGCTGGACACATTCCCTCCGGATCACTGCCATCAACACCACAGCACACCAGCAGCAGCAGCATCCTGCACTGCCCCCCCGCCTCCTCCACGGGCTCCACGGCAGCGAGGGGCCCTGTGAAACCCAGCACGGCACAGACAGGAGGATGAGGCTTCAAAAGCCTCTCCCCCAAGCCCAGACTCTCGGCACAGCCTGGCTGCTGCTCATCACCATCTCAATGCAGCAATAGGGCTGTCAGCCCCAGTGCCAGGTTTTGTAGTTGGTACAGGAATTGCAGGGCTATCTAATCCCAGATCATGCACTGCAGCCAAAACCTAAAACGAGAAGGGAGGCGACGAGCCAAACCAGGGGCACATGAGATAAAGGCATGAAAAGAGCAAGTGGAGGCTGGATTTGCTATGAGCACAAAAACCCCTCTATCCCAGCGTGCTCCCCACCCCGAGCATGCGGATTGTCCTTCCTCAGGGCTCTCCACATCCTCTCTGCACGTGCGGCCAACAGCCACTGTGCCCTAAAAACCACTTTGGACTGGCAAGCCTGCCCACAGCATGCCCTTAGCTGTGTCCTTACCTTCTTGCAGAGAACCATCTGGTGATCAAAGAGAAAGAAAACTCGCTGCTGGTTCCGTCCATAAGGCTGGTAAATCCAGGACATCTCTCCCGTGTAGATGAGCTCCGAGCTGCGGTCCAAGATATCGTCTCCCTGGAGGGCACAGGGAACGAGGCTGAGGCAACTGCACTGGACAAGTTTGTCTTTGCAGGATGAGAAGCTGCAATTCAGTAAGATTCTGGCCCTTCTGCAGCTCTCAAAGCCACCCCATCTGATTTGGGACCGGAAATTGGGATTAGGGGATAATTCTGATGGGAAGGGAGTAACTGAAGGAAGTGTGGACACTCCAAGCATGGTCACTATGGCTCACACTGCAATGGGGAAAGAGCTGCCCCAGACACTGTCCCCTCTCCCCTCCCCAGGTACCCCCAGACCCTGGATCTTGCTGCAGGTGCTGGTGGCATCAGGAAAACCCAGCCCCTTCCTGCTGCCCACCCCAGAGGCACTTTGAATTCAGGGCACCAAATTGCCTGCACGCCCTCCCTTTCAAACAGCATCCCAAAGCACTTCCCCTCCTGAAATCTCCGGCCAGCTACGAAAGCCTGGGACACTCTGGGCTATCAGTTCCCCGCCTCTGAGGCTGCCAGAACTCAGCCCTCTGGACTGCTGCCTCTCTTCCCACTCATCCAGGCACTGCCAGTCCTTTCTCCCACAGCTCATTAGAGCTCCCCGGCTCCAAAATCCTGTCAGGACCACCCCGGCTCCCGTGGCAGCCCCGGCCCCCCCGGCTGGCCAGGCCTCCCTGCTGGCTGCCAGAGTGCCCTCACCCTTCCCTGCCTCCGGCTAACGCTTGTTTTCCTCTCCCAGTTTTTTTTTAAGGATTCATGAGCAGATGGTCTTGAAAACACAGCGCTCTCTCTCCCACTCTCTGAGAGAACAAATGCAGTCACCCTCCACTAATTGGAATGAGCTGGACTTTTTAAAAAGTTAATTAAAATCTATTTATTAAAAATGGGTGAATTCACCACCACCTGCCCTGTGGGCATCTTGGCGGAGCACCGCGGAAGGAGGCGGGATGGCTCCAGCTGAAAGGTAAGGAGCAGGATTCAGAGCAGGATTCAGGAGCAGGATTCAGAGCAGGATTCAGGAGCAAGTCAGAGAAGAGCATTTTTTTTTTTCTTTTTGGCTGTGAACTACTGCAGTTCTGGCTTTGATGCCAAGCTGGAACCGCTTTCTGGGACGACAGCATCCCAAAAATCCCAGCAAACAGCTTGTGAAGGTTCAGCCAGCTCTGGGGGGCACGGAGCGAGACACACACTTGTGGTGCTGCTCACGCTCGCAGGTGCCAAGGCAGCCAAGAGTCCCCCCCAGTCCCAATGCCGTGGTGAGGATCTCAAACTGCTTCTCAGGTGAGTGTGTAATTAACCTCTCAGCATTGATTGGGAGCGACCGCCTGCGGCCCCGGGCCCTGTGACAGCGGCAGCTTCATTGAGTCACTGCAGCACCGAGCTGCAGCACAGACTGCCACACCGCCCCAGCCAGGCCTTCATCCACCTCCCTGCCTCACCCCGTGCCTGTGCTGGCCCAGGGGCTACCGAGGGATCACTGCCCAGGGACACAGAGGGAAAAGGGATGGGCTGAGATCCCACAGTGCCTCAGCAGGGCCCCATTTCAGCCTGGCCGGAGCCTCGGGACCGTGTGCTGCTGCCGCAGCTCAGGGGGACACGAGCCCTAGAACAAGAAGCTTCTGAAAAAGACACACCAGCTCCAGAAATTGTGAGCTTTCCTGGCTAAACATGAGCTTATATGAAGAAGATTCCCACAAGCCTATGGATGGGAGCTTCAGGAGAGGGGGCGAGCTTAGGAGAGGCTGGCTGCTAAAAATAGAAAGCCAGCTTTGTCTTTTACTCCTGTGGTAGCATCTGAAGCCTGAGGACACACAGAGGGCTCTGTAAACACTTCTACTTGATTAGCTGAATCCAAACTGTGTAGTCCCTGCAAGCAACATAACCCAAAACCATCCAGATCCGAAATGATGGGATTTGTATTGCATTTCTCATGTGGGGGAAACAATTTCTATATCCAGTGTCTAGGCTAGAAATAGCTCATTTCCCACTTGGGGCGAGCGAATTGGGAAATACAGATGGCAAAGGGGTTGGGACTGGCACGGGGCTGGCCAAGAGCAGCGTGTCCATGGTCCTGCCCCGCTCCTCCAGCCTGGGCTGCTGTGCCTGAACCTCCAAAAGCTTTTCCTGTCCTGACACAGTTGTACCTCCTTGAACAGCACAAATTGTCTTCTCCTGGTCCCCACTGAGGGGCTTAGGGGGCAGCTGCAGGGTGGGGGGCAAAGAGGGACACTGGCTCTCCCAGCACTCCTCGATCCGTGCTCCAGGCAGACTCCCCCAAATGTCTCTCCCAGTCCCACAACTCCAAATCTGTGCAGAACTAAGAAAAACCTTCCCTTCTCTTCTCCATTCTTTCCAACTCCTACAGAGGCCGGATCACCTGTACCCTTCTGTAAGTCAAGAGAAACCCTGCTGCGAAAGGAAGGGGCTGAACTTTGAGCTGCTCTGAGCTGGCAGGCGCTCAGCAGAGCACAGCAGCAGAGCGGCCAAGGGAAGCCCTGACGCCTCCTCCAACCCGAGCTCTGTCCCGTAAGCCTCCAACAAAACCCCCCAGCCCTCCCCTGCTGCAGGCAGGGCTTTCAGCACATCCTGCTGCACCCACAGGGCAGCCCAAGGGAAGCTGACTCCTCTCTTCTCACTGTCCCAGTCCTTCACGTGCAGTAATGGGAGCAGAAGGTCACCCAGGTCCGGGCTGGCTGTGAGCTCCCTCGAGCCCTGCAGGGACACCCAGAGTCCCCAGGCCACTCCTGCCCGTGACAGCACAGGGTCAGCTCTGCTGCTGCCTGCAAGATGTGGATCCCCAGCTCCCCAGTTCTGCTGCAGTGACCACCAGGCTCTGTAATGGGCAGCTGGGAGGAACCAAAGGGGCTTGAAGAGTGTCATGAAATAAGCGCTGCTGGGAGCACCGGGGTATCAGGGAAGGGCCTGGCTCCCTTTCCCAGCAGCCAGGCACTTCCCCAGGCTCGGGAGTGCTCACAGCCCACCGGAGCTGCTCCCCTGCACGGCCCTCTGCTGTCCCTGCTGGGCACCAGGAGGGGATTTCGTGCCCTTTCCCAGCTCCCAGGGAGCCGGCAGGGCTCTCTCGTGCCTGACGCCGCTGTTGTGCAATTAGAGACTGACGGGCTGATCAGCACCCGCGGCTACGCTGGGATCACAAAAGGAACGCCAGCGAAACGCTGTCCTTTCCAACAGGCTCAGTTTTGGTGCCTTCTGCTGCTGGGAGCAGGGGAAAAAAGGAAGAAGAAGAACAAAGAAGGCTCCGTTTCAGTCCCTGCTGGGGTTTTTTCTCCCAAGAGGATTTCTCACCAGGCTGTCCTCACCCTGCTGGTCACAGGCAGCTTCCTTCCATGGCACTCTTGGACTCACTAACGCAGCATTAGGCTGAGGCCAGGGATTATAGATTACATAATTAAGGGCAGCAAGACTTGATTTAAAGGACCAGTAAATAACAGGAATGAGAAGAAATTTAAAAGGACGATGCTCATTATATTTCTCAAATATATGTATTTCTCCCTTCATGGGAATTTAATCCTCTTGGCAGTTGCCATAGTGGCACCCCATGGGAATCTCTGGTAGAAATATCTAAATATCTACATAAACCAAAGTAATCTGTTTAAACAGCAAGTTCAAACCCATCCAGGCTGATGAGCAAGGCTCTGTCCTGTGCCAAACATCCCACTGTTGGATCATGGACCTCCACAGATCTCCTCCCAGGGAATGGGAGCCACATCACCTCCCTCCTGTGAGAAAAAACTGGCCTGAAAGGGAGGAAAGCATTGCTGGAGGGCTGGAGAGGGAGCCTGAGCTGCTGCAGCGATTGCTGCTGCATTTTGCTTTGATGTGGTCCTAGAGCTGTGTGAAAAGGCAGAAAACCAAGCAATTCCAGGTGCGCTGAGGCACAGACCTGTTCTCCATCGCCACATCTTCCGTACAGGGCACTCGGACAGGCTGTGCTGGGTGAGCCCATGGGAACAGAGCCCACATCCTGCCCAGGAGCAGAGCCCAGCGAGCTGGGCACGGTGGCACAGGGCTCCTTGGGCTCACAGGATCCCTGTGGGGGCAGGAGACAGGGAACAGAAGCAGAGGGAAGGCAGGGATGCACCTCTGAGTGGTGCAAACACAGCCCTGCCCAGGCTGGGGCTGGCAGAGACTCGGGAACGACGATGGGCTTTGTGGGAATCTCCTTCTAATCCTGCTCTGTGTGTGTGTGTGTGGAGCTGCTCCCACCAACCTTTGAGGGCTGGAGCTCCCTCAGAGGGCAGGAGCAGTGAAGGGAGCGAGCAGCAAAGGCTGGTTTGATCTGAGGGGGTTCCACTCGCAGCGAGGGGAGGATGCTGAGCGGGAACGCCAGGGAACGCTTCAGAACACGGAGAGCTGCCAGGCTCTGAAAGGGCTCGGCGGGAGGTGGTGGAAGCCCCAAATCTGAGCCATTCCCAGCTCAAAGGACTGGTGTGGGCAGCACCTCTCTGGCTGTGTTTGTACGCCGGGAATTCAGGTTCCAAAATAAGGAAGTGACTCACACATGGCAACAGAGCAGCCCAGGCTCCTCGGTCAAGCCCACATTCCCACAAATTCCGCAGGAACACATCTCCAAGTGACTGGGATTAGCTCTGATTTGCAGCAGTCAGTGAGATCAGAATCTTCCCTTAAGATTCTGCTCAGTCATTATTTGTCTAAAGATGCCAAAGCTGCCAATAATTCCCTAAGACTCCATGCCTGGCTGTTCCTCGTGCCAGGCCACCTTTTCCTGGTCCCCCTGGCAATTGAAACCATGAGATCCTGCTTGCAGGATTTCTTGGGAAAAACCTCTGGCCTTGCTTAACTCAAGGATATTTGCAGTTTTCAAAACCTCATCCTGAAATTCACCACCATGGGGCCACGTATGGGATAAAAATGATTCCTAAAACACGGGATTCGGTAAAATCCCTCTGCTGAAAGCAGCTTGGACATGTCCTGACTTCTCCTATTTGTTTTAGGATCAGCATTCCCAACGACACCCTCTCCTTGCAAGAAAACATGTACACGCATTTTATATACAAGAACATTTCACATATTCCCTCACTAAGTATTTTTTGTTCAGTTGGGATTTTTCCTTCTTCTTCTTTAAAGGATCTTTTTCCACCATCTCCTCACAGAACATGGGTAAATTTAGAAAGGAAAACGCAACTTCAGATCAGAGAATCAGCATCATCAGTCTCGAGCTGCTGAGGAAAAACAGACATTCCTCCAAATGAAACATTCCCACATGCTGAAACATTCAGCCTCTGAAATCATTCCCCAAGTGCCAACACGGTGGGAATTTGGGATTGGCTCTGTCTCGTGCCCTGCCTGGATTTCTGGTGAAAAAAAGACCGAACTGGTAATTTTTTACTCCTGGTTCCTGTTTTCTTGTGGTCCCTGCTGTTTTTAGGGGGTCTCAGGAAGGCTGAGCCGTGTCTGTGCTCTGGGATGGACAGAGCAGGTACAGAAAGGTCTGGTTAGAGCAGGAACAGGGCCAGGAAAGCTGGGAATTACAGCTGTGGGTTCCTCTCTGGTCAGGGAACTTCACACAGACTGAGCCTTGTGGCAGCGCAGCAGTGACAGCAAACACCAACTGGGAGCCGTGGTCTTCTCCTCAAACCAGGAATGTCCCTTCCCCACAGCCTGAAGAGGCTGGGGACACACACCTGGAGATCCCTCCTGTACCCCAAAACCGCACAGAAGGCAAAGATCTGAGCCCTGGGGGGCCGGGTGAGGAGCCAACCCCTGATCCACGTCCTGGGGACATTCCTGCAGCCACTGAGTGGGATTTGGGGTCGGCAGTGCCTCAGGAACACCTGCACACATCTCAGCACATCCAAGCACTTCCCGAAGAGCCAATCTTTTCAGCTCTCACACCCTCTTCCTGCACTGCACTGTGGCTCACTTCTGGGTATTTTGGGTTTCTGTGCATCCTTCTGCCTGTTCCACGGACAGCTGTGGCGTGGGGGCTGCATCTGATGATTCACAGTTACTTCAGAGGAAAGAATCAAGCACTGAAATCCTCTGCTGGCTCCAGCTCTCATCCTCTCCTTTCTCATCAAAACTCTGCGACTCTTCTCGATCCAAAATACAGAACAAAAAGGGCAAGGAAGGTGTTTTCCCTTGCCCAGGAGCTGTATTCCCATCGGATTTCAGAGCGTACCAACAGCAGGTTTAGCTGTGTTAGGAGAAGCTGAAGGATGTTGCTGCAATAATGTGCTCAAAATCTGGAATAGCTGAAAAAAGCCTGGAAGAATAATTTGGCAAGTTCCTCAGGACAGGATGGAGATAAAGAACGGGTACTGCTAAGCAGGAATGAGTTATCGAGGGCAGGGCTAAATAAAAATGAATTATCAACTGAGCTAATGGAAGAGAAAAAGCAACTGCTATTCCATAGATCCTGTGTGGAGGTCACCTTGGCTTCCCCCTCACACATGAATATTCACTGACTTGGAATGGATCTGTCCTTAATCGAGATTTATTTACAGCGAGGGTCTGGGAGCCCCATTAGCTCATCCCACTCCAGGGCTGAGCACGGAGCTGATGCTCCCGAGCCTCCTGCAGAGCATTTCCTCATTCTGGAAATGAGTCTGTGGCAGTGAGAGATGCTCCTGAGCAGTAAAACAATCAAACACATCGCCTGTGCTCTCTGCTCTCCCAGCCAGCCCCAATCCCAGAGCCGGCTCTGATTGCTGCATTTATGGGTTTTATTGTGTGTTTTATCACCAGGTCCAGGGCTGAGCCCAGCCTCCATCACAGCAATGAAATAATTCAGCCAAGGAGGACACAGGTGATGCACCTGTATGTCGCTCCCTCTCCTCGCAGCCTTCACGGATCTCTGCCAGAAATAAGTTAAATTAAAGGATTAACGCCTCTTTCCCCTACACTCATTTACACAGCACGATCCCAGCGACTGGAATGTGGAGTTATTTCAGACTTCCCAAGTGAGGAAGCAGAAAGGCTGCTCCATCACTCTGATTATCTCCTTGCTGAACACATGGGCCGATGACAACAGCGAGAGGATTTACAGAAACGTTTGTCCTCAATCTGCTGCAAAACCCTATTTACGGATCACTTCCATACAATGATTTTAAAAAACCAGGGACAAAAAGAAAGGGAGAACATAATTTTAGTATGGCTTTTCTTCCAAACACATGGCACAAACGCAGAGACTGAAGGCCTGCTGGTGAGGAATCCTTCTGCTGACTCTGCCTTCCCTGTGCCTCTCAGCTCCTTAATTACACCATCACTACACACAGAGCTGCTTCAGAAATATCTTTAAGTGGGAAGTAATTTATAAAATGCAAATAGCATCTCTAACTCCAGTTTAACAGTTTGGCTCCCAGTCATAAAGCAACCACCAGGAGGATTTTCTCCATTTCCCTAACCTGTCGCAATTCCCAGGGCTTTTTGCTACGTCTTTCCCTCCCTCCTCCCCAGTGACACAGCACAGAGGCAGAACGCACACAGAGTTTGCTCCAAGTCTCACCTACTGCCAGCCCTGACACCACAAAAGCCACTCCAGGTTTCTACTGATGAAATTGGCACTGGACCCTGGGTTTTCCTCAGGGCACCGGTAATGTTTAAGCACCACCCTGAAGTCACGACTTCTCCGCCCCAGGCTGAACCCCAGACTGTGGGAAACGAACTGTTGTATAAATAATTCAACAACAGGCTGGAATTTGCCCTTCCCAGGTTCCCAGGGCAGCTTTACTGTACCTCCCAGTCCAGGACAGAGGCCTGCCACTGAGCTATCTTGTCGATGTTCTCCAGCCTCCGCTTGCGCTCGTTGATCTGGAGAGTCACGTTCCTCATGACGGCCAGGGCAGCGGCCACGTACCTGTAGTCACTGCACACAGAGGGAGAGGCCATCAGAGGCAGCAGGACACGTCCAGGAGCCTGTCACAACCTCACCAGCCCAAAGGAACACGGCAAGGGGTGACCCTTCAGCACTACAATGGGATTTCTCCATCTGGATCGTCACAACGGAGCAGCTCGATGGGAACTGGAATTGGGAGCCCAGTCTGGCCTCTACCAACCCAACTGGTGAGCCCTTTACAGCCTCAGGGTGCCCAGCTGAAGAGCATCCTAAAGACAGGCCGAGCATTTTCACAGCCTCTGTCTTTGGGCTCGGGTTTTTCTGGTTTTAAAATGAACATTTAGAAAAGGGTTCACTTGGACAAAGGCTGGAGCCCCTTCCAAGCCCCTCCCAGGGCAGTGCCCCCACGGAATTCACCCTCACTGCAGGTTTCAGGGGAGCAAATCCAAGCAGCTCTTTTTCCTCCCTGCACGGCCCCGTGAGCGCAGCAGCACAGAGTGAGAGCAGGCTCCTGCCAGGGCCACTGAGGATGATGATCAGTCTTTTCAAAAAGTGATGCTGAAATCGATGCCATCGATTCCTGCCCTGTGCCTGCTTTTCCATTCCAAGGAGCTGCAACGTTCATTTCCATCGGGAAGGCAAGCAAGGCCAGCTGCCACAACACCACCATAATGCATTATTAACTTAAGGGCTGCTATTGATTGCTGACTAATGAGAAAAGCTGCCATCCTGGGCAGCTGCAGGGGGAATGGCTGTATTGATTATTGCTAAGGATTGTGCTGGTGACAGCTAAAAGAGGGGTGAGCGCTGGGAATTAGATCCCCTCTCCATGTGATCCCAACAGGAGAAATCCTAAGAAACAAACACGCTGTGATATACAGAAAATGTTATTTGCTCTTCTGGCATCCTTGCTTGGATGGAATCTTGAGCTGAGTTTTCATTTTTTCTTAAATTCTTACGTCAAAATTCTAGGTGTGGTTAAAAAAAACCCCACAAATTCCAGGAGAGCAGGACTGGGCCTTCAGCAAAATAAAGGAAAACAGAGGATGGGCTGCCTGATATATCCATCACAGAGAGGTCTGGGTGGGAAGGGAACTTAAAGCCCATCCAGCTCCACCCACTGCCATGGGCAGGGACACCTCCCACTATCCCAGGCTGCTCCAAGTCCCATCCAACCCAGCCCTGGACACTTCCAGGGATGGAAGTGAACGTGCTACACAACGAAAAACTCCTTGTGCCTCCCTTTGTGGGAGCATCTGTGTGAAGAGAGCGCTGGCTGTGTAAGGGAGGAAAGGAACTGTGCCAGGGGGACATCAGGGTGGCCTGGAGAATATCCAGGAGTTCTCTAGGGAAACGGGGAAGTCCATGTGGCCAGGAAGGACCTGGAGAGGCAGGGAGAGGTGCAGGGCTTACAGGCAGTTTAGGGTCTCCTAGCAGTGATGCTGGTGCTCAGAAGGGAGGGCACTCCTGGGCAGAGCCTCCCCCCGTAACGTGCTCCTACATCCCCAGCTCCAGCTCCCTCTGCTCGGGGAATGCTCAGGACTCCAGCAAGCTGCACTCAGGACCTTCCGATATTTAATTCATATTAAGCTGGAGTGAATCTTTAAGAGGTGAACAGATGTGGCTTTGTGAAAAATTCAAATGAACCAGGCTGCAAACAGGCAGCGAGCGGAGCGAGGCAGGCTCTGAGCTCACCCCTGTCCTGCCTCCACGCCGAGTGGGACGGTGCCAGCCGGCTGCATCCTGGGAATGCTAATTCCTAATTCCAGTGAGAAAACCCCAGGCACGTTTTTCTGTCACGCTGTAACGAAGAAAAGGCTCGGGACTGAACTTTTTGGGCTCCCAGCCCACGTCTGTGGCAGAGCTGGCAAAAACTTGGAAGAATAAAACAACAGACGTGGAGCGTTTGGCCATGAGGCAATAACAGGATCCCTTTAACCATGAGATGGAGGCAAATAAAGGGTTTGTCAATTCTATTGGGGCTGCAGTGGCCACTTCCCAGTGCTCCATCAGAATCCAAGTCTAGATCCTTGCCAAGCATCACGTGCTATCCCTGGGGAGCGTGGTCTGGATTCTGGTTTCAGCACTGTCCTGACCTGGTGCAGGGAAAATCCACAGCTCTGCAGGTGTGGTGGTGGTGAAAAGGAAGGAAAAAAAGAAAAATACTATTGTGTTCCTCTGCTAGATGAAGCTCACATCCCTGCTTTCCCTGGGAATCCTGTGCAAACCTCACCCTGCCTTCCCTTCGCTTCCCAGAGCACGGAGAAACAGGAGCAGCGGAGTGTCCCTGGCAATCCAGTGACCCAGAGCTCTCAGGCTGAGCCAACCCACTGCTGCTGAACCCCAGGAGAGCTCCCAGGCTCCTCAGAACACGACCGTGCGACTGCTGAACAACGTGGTGAACTGAAAACATCCCAAAGGGAACAGGAATGCGCTCCCAAAACAACCCAACCCTTGTGTTATCACACTGCCCACATCCCCTTTGCTCTGGCTCCCAAATAACTCCCAGAGGGGCATTTTAAACACCCTCCTGTTGGGAAGCCACATCTGAGCTCCTAGGCAGTGCTGTGGGTCCTCACGTGGCTGCTGAGGGGAGAACCCACAACCTGTGGGATCTCAGAGCTGCTTTCTGGTACCCTGAGGTTCCCACGAGCCCACTCCAAGTTTGATTTGGTCTTTGGAAAAGCAGGAATTGGATCTGGTGCCAAAGGAATGTCAAAACTGGTGATTTGGGGTGTCTGGCTACCCTGAATCACTCAGACTTGTGGGTCAGGTCAAAGCAAATCAATGCATCTCTGCTCACGTCACACCTCTGCTCTTCTAGAGCTGGGCTTGGGAAAAACAAGAAGTCAAACACTTGCTGAAGTTTCTGAAACATCTCTGGTCTTTTTTGTTCTCACTTGCTTTTAAATGGGCTTTGGAAAAAGACATAAAATTGGCAGGGCTGGATCAAATCTTCCTTACAGGGCCTGATTCTTCTTCCACCTTATTTTTACAGCAGTAAATCCCAAGTGGAATCACAGGCACTGTCAGGCAGCCAGGCTGATTGTGCTCAGCAGCAGCAAAAGAGATCCTGGAAATTTTGGGAAGCAACCAAACTGCAGGTGCTCCTCTGAACCTAAACCCCGTGGCAAAACCCGAGATAGGACTGGGCTGAAAAGCTGGGCAGGTTTGGAGCTCTGCCCAAATCAGGCTCCAGTTGCAGATCCTGGCCCTGCACCCGCTGTGTGCCCAGGTCCTCCCCACGAGCAGGGAAGGAGCCTCTTGGACCACTGAATGCTAATGAGGTGATTTTTCCAGTGTAACTGGTAGCATCAGAGAGTACATCCAAGGGTAATTAGTTCACATGTCTGATTAGAACAGAGCTGAGAGTGTCTCCAGCGAGAACTGCTGCTTTGAGAAGCCTGAACTGTCTGCTGACCCTTTGTCCTGCTCCCGTTTATCCAGGATGTCACGGGGACAGAGCTGGGCAGAAAACCCCAACTCCTGTGTGGGGAGGAGCAGTGAACAGAGAATCCCAACCCCTGTGCAGGAAGGAGCACAGGACAGAAACCCCAATCCCTGTGTGGGAGGAGCACAGGAAAGAAACCCCAACCCCTGTGCAGGAAGGAGCACAGGACAGAAACCCCAATCCCTGTGAGGGAGGAGCACAAGACAGAAACCCCAACCCCTGTGCAGGAAGGAGCACAGGACAGAAACCCCAATCCCTGTGTGGGAGGAGCACAGGAAAGAAACCCCAGTCCCTGTGCAGGAAGGAGCAGTGGACAGAAACCCCAATCCCTGTGTGGGAGGAGCACAAGACAGAAACCCCAACCCCTGTTTGGGAAGGAGCACAGGACAGAAACCCCAACCCCTGTTTGGGAAGGAGCACAGGACAGAAACCCCAATCCCTGTATGGGAGGAGCACAGGAAAGAAACCCCAACCCCTGTGCAGGAAGGAGCACAGGACAGAAACCCCAGCCCCTGTTTGGGAAGGAGCACAGCACAGAAACCCCAATCCCAGTGAGGAAGGAGCACTGGGAGCCCGCTGGGGTTACCTGTGCTCCTGGGCCGTGTACTTGAGCAGCTCTGCCAGCTGCAGGGGGTACTTGCAGATCTTCTGCACGGGCGTCAGCAGGAAGCCGTCGATGGCGATGTCGATCATCTGCTGCAGCAGGCGGCACGCCTCGAAGAAGTGCTGGTACCTGCTGTCCTTCATCAGCTTGGAGAGCTCCATGCACGCGTCCAGGTGGTTGTTACAGTACTCGGAATAGATCCAGAAGCCGTCTTGCTGTGAAGGGAGCACCAAGGGGACAGGTCAGGCCGTGACCCGGCTGATCAGCGCCGCGCCGGGGCTGGGAGGGGCAGGGCTCGATGGGATACCGGGAGAAATTCCTCCTGTGAGGGCGGGGAGGCCCTGGGATGGAATTCCCAGAGGAGCTGCGGCTGCCTCATCCCTGGAAGTGTCCAAGGAGAAGCTTGGAGCATCCTGATCTATGGAAGATGTCCCTGCCCAGGGTAGGGGGAGGGATGAGATGATCTTCCGACCCAACCCCTCCAACCCAAACCAATCTGCACTCCTAAGAAAGCACACAGCCCAAGCAGGAGGAAGGACAGATCCTACAGCGCTTTTCCTGCTCGGAAGAGGTGCTGGGAAAGGAGGGAGTGCAGAGAGGGAGCTGCACTCTGACACACGGCCGAGGTCTCCGAGGTACAGGTGTGTTCATGTGAGCCCTGCACAGAGCTGCGCCTGCTCTCAGCTTCAGATTGTGCAGGGAGGGTCTGAAAGGCAGAACCCAGCAGAGCTCTGGCTCTTGGTAAGACAAGAGAGCAACCCTGCTCTTTCTAGAGCTCTTTCCCTGAAGGATCATGGCAAGTGTTTGGGAGCTGGGTGTGTTTGAAATTCCCTTTACCAGTGGGGAACCCAAGGCACTGCGTGGATTTCTCCAGGAACAGAGCCCCAGAAAACACCAAAAACAAACAACCCCCCTCCCACACACACACATATGCCCCTCCACCTTTTGGACTGGTCTAACAAGCTTTCTGGAGTCTATTTTGTTGGAATTTCCTTTTTCTGCCTTCATTATCCAAGACTGTCACCCTTAACTCGGGCTTGATTCCTCTGGGCCACGCAGACAAGGCGATGAAAGGGCAGAGAAGGATTTCACTGGGAAGGAGATGGGCACAGCCCAGCACCACAAATTAACCCTGAGACAGCCCAGGTCAGAGTCAGGTGCTGCAAACCAGCCAGTTCCACCGAGCGGTGGCAAATGCCTCCCAAAGAAAGGACAGATTCTATTTAGCCAAAACCACACCTGCCCAGCAATTCTTATTTCTCAGTCCCTGAGGGTCCAAGCTGCTTTTCTGGGAACAGGGATCCAGTGTCCTTCCCATCCCCACAGCTGACCCAGCCATGCACTGACAGCTCTCTCCTCCTGAAGAAAGTGAGGAACAAGATGCTTTGGGCATCCCTGAACAGGATCTCAACATTCTCACCCCCTGGTTTCCCAAATGGCTAAGCAGGGTAATTTCTCAGCAGTTTATCAGCCAGCTTTCAGCCCCTGTCTGGTGACAGGCAAGTGTCAGATCTTCCTCCAAATCGCAGCAGCAATTCTTGCTATTGTCACTATCAATGAATTGAGAGCACAGCCTCAAGTCATGACATTTTAGCTACTGATTCTCACCAAGATTTCTTACATCTCCTCAGCACAGAGGTGGAATGTGATGCTGCTTTGGAGGGAGGCAGCAGAGACTGCAGGCTCTGATAAGAACCAGCCATGTTAACACCTCATGCACCTTCTCGGAGGAAACCTCAACGAGAGGCCCAGGGATGTTTCAAAGATGCTGTGAAACTCTTTAGGGATGTCCTGCTGAAGTTTCAGGAATGTCTGTGAGGAGTTTCCCTGCTAAACAGTGAACTGCTGCCCTGACACAGCACAGGAGCTGCCAGCTCTGATACTCTGCTCCCATCTCCCTCCAGGAAAGCCTCCAGCTCCAGGGCCAGCACTTGCCTGACATTTCCTGACATATTNGACACAGCACAGGAGCTGCCAGCTCTGATACTCTGCTCCCATCTCCCTCCAGGAAAGCCTCCAGCTCCAGGGCCAGCACTTGCCTGACATTTCCTGACCTATTTAAAACACTGGCCTCCTGTAGGAAGGCCAGTGTATGTATGGAACAGAGGGATGGGCTGGGCAAAATCCTCCAGGACCTTCTCATCAGTGTGATTCAGATGTTCTGGGGGTTATCCAACTGCATATCCACGTTCTCCCTCCTCTGTATCTCACAAAGTACATGGAGAACCATGGAGCAGTCCCTGATGTGTTACTAGGAGAGGATGATGCACAAAAGTTAAAAAGTTCCTGCCTTCTGAGTTCTTCTCCTCCCTCCCCAGCCCAAGCTGCCAAGGGACAGTGCCGTGAACTCACGTGCTCCAGGAAGCACGGCCCAATCTCACTGAGATGGGGGTCCTCGTTGTTGTACTGCTTCTCCAGGTCCCGCACAAATCCCATCTGAAATCTGTAGATGTCTTCGATGTTGCCAAAGATGATTTTCAGCTGTTCATCGCTGAACATGTCCCTCCTCTTCCGGCACTGCTTTAAGTAACCCTGTGGGGAGTGAGAGAGCAGGATTTGCAGCGAGCAGCAGAGAGCAGGGGACAGCCCCGAGGGGGTGTGCTCAGTGCTGGGTGCCCGGTCCTGCAAACCCCGCTGCCCCCAACGCCTCACACCCACATATCCCCCGAGCTCTGCTGCTTCCATGCCCTTCCAGCAGCCGTGGTGTTACAGGGAAAGCTGTGAGGGACTGTTTGAGCCTGCTCTGATTCCTCCTTTCAGCCCAGTAATCAGGACAAGGAAGCTGTTTAACACCTCCATCACGTTCTGTTCGGTATCTTTACCAACAGTCCGGACAAGGGGATCGAGTGCACCCTCAACAAGTCTGCAGCTGATGTGCTCGAGGGTGGGAAGGTTCTGAGCAAACCCCCCTCATCCTCCCACACTTCACCTGTCAGGATGAGCATCACCCAATCACAGAATTGTTAACGTTGGAAAAGACCTTTAAGATCATCGAGTCCACCCGGAATGATTTAGACCAGAACTGTGCAAGGCCAAATCTCAGATGCTGCAACTGGCCCAGTCTGTTCTGCAGCATCCTGACTGGGAAGAAACAACACAGGGGTCATCAGGAGATGACTCTGCTTACTTTGCTTGCCTTTATTATATAGGAAAGGGAAAAAACGAAGGGAAGAAAACGCCAGCAGCTCCAGTGGAAGGGCTAAATTTGGGAACTCAGGATGCTTAGTCACACAGCCAGGCTGCCAGCTGGTGACACGCAGCTGCTGGGCCACAATGAACACTGAACGCTGCAGTGAACTGTCCTTCAGCCTCACCACGTGGCTCCTGGCAGGGAGAACTCCAAACATGAATGACAAATGCAACTTTGGCCGAGCTGGCCTGGACCCAGCCTCTGCCATGTCCAGCTCAGCTCAGAGGATGCCATCACCCTGACTCTCCTGGATTTTTCAGCTGAGACATTTGGGTTATGGAACACCTTCTCCACTTCCTAATCTAGGTCTCTCTTCCCCCAGGAGCTCCTTGGTGACTCATTTCCCTGGGTTTCCCTCTCTGATTTCCCAAGGCCACGAGGAATGGGAGCAGGCTGCTTGCCACGCTGCAGGACGGTCACAGGGCAAACCCAAATCCAGACTGGGGAGAAACGACACAGAGCACCTCTCCATGCAGCTTTTCCTGTTTACCTGCTGATCTCAGAACAGCTTGGAAAAAACCCAAGGAAAAAGCCAGGAGCTGTGGCCCTGCCCCGAGGGCAGTGTCCCCTCACACTCTGCTCCGTGCCATCCCTCCCCTCCCGAGTACGGGAACATCTCCCAGCCCCGGGGTTGCCACTGGCTGCGATTCCCATCCTCACTATTCCCATCCTCCCCGTGCTGCTTCATCATTTCTCTGGAATCACGTGTCTGGAGGAGCTGAAGCAGCACATTTCCGTGCAGGCACCTCTGAAAGCACAGGGAGAATAAAGGAACGCGAGGAGTTCCCAAGCCTCATCCTCTCTGTGTGTTTGGAAGGTGGTTTCCAGCACAAGGCAGGAAAAGGAGTCTGAAGATTCACACAGAACACGCAGCAGAGGAGGCTGCTGCTGAGCTTTTCCAATAAATTTACTTCTGTTACATAAAACAATGTCATCTTCCTTCTGCTCATGCCGTCAGGTTTGCTCAGAGAAGGGATAGCTGGCTGACGAGCAGATGTTGGAGAGTGTTTTGCTCAATGAATACCTAAAAATAGCTGCCAAACTGGCTCTCTTTAAAGTACTTTTCCATGTAGTCCCTGAAGTATCAGCCAAAGTTGGACAGGATTTGCAGGAGGTTAAGTGCTAAGTTTTCTTCACCCCACAGGGGGTTTAGAGACAGCCAAGAGAGATGGTCAGTCTGTCCGTCCATCCATCCATCCATCCATCCATCCATCCATCCATCCATCCATCCATCCCTCCATCCATCCATCCATCCATCCATCCCTCCATCCATCCCTCCATCCATCCATCCCTCCCTCATCCATCCATCCATCCATCCATCCATCCATCCATCCTTCTGGTCCAGCTGAGAGCAGGGTGAAGCGGAGAAGAAGGAGGCTGCAGGCTGTAACTTCAAAGGCAGCTGTGACGATATTCCAGATTTTTTCCTCTCTGAGCCAGGCTGGGGCTGTTCACACTGCCCTGGAAGCAGCCCCGAGCCAGCCCAGCACCGTTTGGGCTGTAAACCAGTGCAGGGCTCCCAGCACACAGGTGAGGGTGGTGCTGAAGGGCACACCCAGAATAAGCACAAGAGCACAGCTCAGACTGTTTGAGCTGCAAAGGCAAACCAGAGCCAGGGCTGGTCCTGGGCAGCCGGGACTTAGATACTGCTCCACAGCAAGCCACGGGGGCAGGGGGGCTTTGCTGTGGTGAGGAATTCCCTCCAATCCAGCTGCTTCCCACAGGCCTTGGCTTGCACAGGGGATTTTCATCCTGGTGCTGGCCAGCTCCTGAGCTCCCTGCCCCGCCAGCCTCGTGCCGTGGTGTTGGGAGTAACAAGAGGGTGTGTGATGACACGGGAGCAAGGAGTGGAAATGCATCCTGAAGCACAAGGGAGCAATGGGAGGGCTCTTATCACCCTGCTCCAGTAACCACCTCCCATCTAAGGTGCCTCACTGGTATCAGAACCTGTTATTCACCACAGCTCAGCAGCAGCAGAATAACCACACACTGCTAAACTCAGCACTAAACCAGGCTCAGCCCAGCCACAGCAGCTCTGCCATCCCCTCTCACACCTCACACCGCTGCCGCTCGTCCTTCCTGGCACCCTAAAACAAAGAGCCCCGGGAAGAGGGGAATGTGCCACGACCAGAGCAGCTCATCAGGGGCTGCCCGGTGCCTGCCCGTGCTGTGGCACAAACACAGCCCTGTCCCACCCAGCCAGGGGCATGGGGAGCCCGGCCCAGCCCCGGCTCTCCCTCCCCGGCCCCGCCGTGTCAGTGCCCGGCTGACAGAGCTGCCTGGAGCCTTCCCCAGGCAAAGGGATTGCTGTGATTACACTGAGCATAACGAGCCTCTCTCCATCATTCCACAGATGAGAATGCCCATTTCAGTCCTCCTCCCTCCTCAGCTGAATCATTTCCTGCTGCTCTACCTGCAGGTAAAATTGATCCCCTCAATCCTGTCTGCATCACACAGAGCAAGGAAAGAGTTTTCTGGGTCTCCCCTGTCTGGGACATAGCACTGGGGGCAGTAAATCAGTGTTCCCCCACAGATGTCACCACAGCTGAACCTGTCTGCACCTCCTGAGAACCCCGGCTGGCAGAAACACTGTGACATGGCTGGAGAGGCAAGTTCAGGTTTATTCCGTTTCTAACAAGAAAGTGCAAATGCAGAAAAAGAAACAATTTGCGGAGAAGTGCCTGCAGTTCTTCCCTTCTCCGATGCAAAGCTCTCTGACTGAAATAGCACACTGAAATTAAGCTCATTTGTTTCCAAATTGAAATCCCAAGACTCCTCCATATTTGAAAAGTGTCATAGATGCTTTTTGGATGGCTGCTCCGCCTCGCCGAGAGGAAAGCAGCGAGTACAAAGGGAGGAAGACATTCTCCTAAGCACAATTCACCAGGGGCCTCACCACACTGACTGGGCACAGGGCTCACTAAATCCTAAACACTGCGAGGGATGAGCTGAAAGCCATCCCCAGCCTTTGATTTCGGTGCTAACAAACTCCTGCCTCTCAGTGATAAGGACATCTCTACGCACCACGCCCAAGCTCTGTGGCACAGCCGCGCGCTGCCCTCCCCAAACACCCAGCACCGCATGCTCTGAGCTTTGGGCTCAGCTCAGGGCACTGATCCTGAACTTAAGGGGTTGTAGAGGTTAATTGTAACCTAATGAACAAGAAGCGAGCTGGGGACTTGTGGGGTCACTCACTGAAGTCCAGTGTTTGCTGGTTCCCTTCTTCATTTCCCATGATGGGAACATTTTGCCCTCAGTCTCGCCATAAAAAAGGCAAATGGGGGCCATCCCGAGCCAGGGGAAATTGTGAACCCGACATGAAAGGCACAGATGACATGGGTAACTGATTGGTTTAATTACAACCTAATTTCCTCAATCACAAGTTCAAAAGTAGATGGCATTGGGTTTTAATTAAGAGGACTGCTTGAAGGATCTCAACCTCATCATGTTTTAGTCAAAGTGCTATGGAATAAAGGCCAGGAAATTGCACTTTTAGTTAATACAAACTAAAGGAATTATCAGATCCAGCAGGAAATTCTCAGAACTGTCAATACTTATTGACAGATGCTGCTCCTCCATTAGACACAGTCCTCAGACACTGCAGCTTGCTCCCAAATCCCCCAGGGACAGACAAACCCAGGCTCAGCCCTGGCCAGGCCCGTGTGTCCTGGTCCCAGGTACCTCGCAGATGTCCCTGAGGTGTTTGATGTAGGGGACACACCCAGGCCAGCCCCTGATGTGTGCCCCAGGTACCTCGCAGATGTCCTTGAGGTGTTTGATGTAGGGGACACCCAGGGGACACCCAGGCCAGCCCCCCTCACGTCCTGGTGCCCCAGGTACCTCACAGATGTCCCTGAGGTGTTTGATGTGGTGGGGACAGACCCAGGCCAGCCCCTGATGTGTGCCCCAGGTACCTCACAGATATCCCTGAGGTGTTTGATGTGGTGGGGACAGACCCAGGCCAGTCCCTCTCACGTCCTGGTGCCCTGGGTACCTCACAGATGTCCTTGAGGTGTTTGATGTGGTGGGGACACACCCAGGCCAGCCCCTGATGTGTGCCCCAGGTACCTCGCAGATGTCCTTGAGGTGTTTGATGTAGGGGACACCCAGGGGACACCCAGGCCAGCCCCCCTCACGTCCTGGTGCCCCAGGTACCTCACAGATGTCCCTGAGGTGTTTGATGTGGTGGGGACAGACCCAGGCCAGCCCCTGATGTGTGCCCCAGCCCCAGGTACCTCGCAGATGTCCCTGAGGTGTTTGATGTGGTGGGGACACACCCAGGCCAGCCCCTGATGTGTGCCCCAGCCCCAGGTACCTCGCAGATGTCCTTGAGGTGTTTGATGTAGTGGCGCTCGGTGCTCATGATCTCATTGATGACGTTGGCTCTCATCTGGTCCCGGTTCTGCACGGTCCTGCCCAGGCACAGGCAGTCGGCGCTGGGGTCCAAGTGGCCGTTCTGCACCTCGCTGGTTCCCTCCTCCACCCCATCCTCCTGGTTCACCCATAGCTGCAGGAGAGAGGGGACAGAACAGGGGTCATTCCCAACAGCAGCACAGGGGGCTGGCTCGGGGTTGCAGGGCTCTGGGAGATGCTGGATCCACCCCTCCTTGCCCCACTGGGGCGTCCACAAAGCTCCCAGCCCACACTGCCCAGTTCCATACTGGTGCAACCAGCCCCAAATGGTTCCCCACACACTCCCCATCTCTGAGGGGGTTGCCAGTGTTGGCTGCTTTGATCCCAAATATAAAATCACCCCGTGCCAGAGTGACTGGTGCTGCCAAGAGCTGAGATGGACACCAGTAAAACAGAGCAGCCTGAGCACAACTGCAGCTACTGGGGTCAAGCACTGCTGTCCCAGCTCTGCCACCTCCAGCTGCAATCTGTCTGAACAGGAACATCCTCTGGGAGCAGGATCAGCCCTTCCCAGGGGACTGACTCGAGGCCCAAATGTGGCTGGTTCAGAGATGTGAACTGGACATCAGCACTGGGTTGTGTTTCTGGGGCTCTGTGACCTCCCAGGCCAGGGACTGTGAAGGAACTGGGAGGAAATGATTCCATTTCTCAGCAGCTTTCCTCAGCAGGTCACAGGGACAGCCTGGCTCAGGCAAATCCCACATCTCAACATCCCGGGGCTGGGATCCCCAAACCATGGGATCCCCAAAGCGCACGGACAGGACACCCCTGAGCAAGTCCCCCAAAACCTGGGGGGCTGGGGGCAGCGTGGGATGGGTGCACCGGGCACTGACAGTCACAAACAGCAGCGAGAAAGTTCACTGTGTTTTCAGCACACTGCAGCCTCCTTCCAATATCAAATACAAAACAGACACTGAAATTGCAAATTCCAGCTCTCTCCTGTGTGTCTGAACCAGCTCTGCACACACCATACGGATCAAGGGCTCCTTCTGTTACCTTTTCCCACAAACCCTGCCTAAAATAACTCTGATTGACTCAAATTGGGCTCGGGGTAGTTTGTAAACAAACATTAAATAAAGCTTAGAGCTGACAGAAATACCCCTGTCTTTCACAGACCACCTCAGCTGTGATGGGAATGAAGCAACTTCTCTCCTCAGCGTTTGAAGTCCCCAAATCCTGGGGACTTTCAAACCTAAAAATACATTTCCCTGTGAGCAGTGGAACTGTCCACACACAGAGTACAAGGAAACCAAGCAGCACCATTAACCTGATCTTCAGGCTTCCTTTCAGTGTTAATCATTTTTCCTACTTCCCCGTTATTCAGTTTAAACTGGGCTTTACACAGCTTGCAAAGGGCAGCGTTCCTGTGAATTAGTGAAGTAAAAACCTCCAGACCTGCCCCTGCTCCTTCCCTGCCTCCCCAACCAGCAGCTGCTCTGCTAAACCACCTCTTGCAGCTCCCACCTTCTGCCCTCCCACTGTGAGCTGTAAAGGCCAAAAAAAAAAACCCCAAACCAACCCCAAACGCATCTCCTCTTTAGCAGGATGTTAATGATGCTGCAAATCTGGGGCATAAAAAAGGGGTTTTGTAGGATTTCCATCAGCACTGGGAGGCCTGGCTGAGCCCTGGGTCACTGTGAGGGACAGGAGGGAGCTGGTGATCTCATCCCACACAAACACAGCGGGATCCAGCACGGAAAACCTCTCCTGGCACGCTGAAACAAATGTCTCTTGTTCAGAAAAACAACCCAAAAGCTGCCTAGGAAAGTGTCTCTTCCAGCAAACCCACCCTGCTCTGGAAGAGGTTTGGGGTCCACTGAGGCAGAGCAACACCCCATGAACATGAGCAGTGGTTTATGCTGAAAAATGAATAAAAAAGAAATAAAAAATCAAGTGCTGCTGCTGAGTAATGTCCCTGCTGGGTCAAGTGACCTCAGGGCCAACTGCTGACATCAGAGCCACCAATTCCAGTGGGGGCTCTGCTGGGAAAGCCTGGGAGAAGGGAAAATGAGTCCTAGGAAGGACGGAATGGCACAGGGATCCCTCCAAGGGACATGTCCTTGTGCCAGCTTCCCTGGCATTCCGAACCAAACAGACGTGGGAAATCCAGCAGCACCAGGGTGGGGATTAAACCCTGCTGGCTGAAGTTTAAAATAACTTCCCACCCTGTTTTCCTTCTCCTATGAAAAGGGATTTTGCAGCCTTCCCAAACCCAAGTGGAACAGCTTGTTACCAAGTTTTCTGACATTCCTGCCAGTTTGGCTGCAGAGCATATTTTGAAAGCTCTACCTCCTGGAGTCAGGTGATGATGAGAAAAAATTAGATTTTCATTTAAAAAAAAAAAAAAGCAGGAAAGATCTAATCCTAACAAGGCATGTGTGTGTAAGCCTGAGTCATGAATCCTAAAGGCTTTGAAACTCCAAGGCAGACAGCAAACTTGCAAACTTTTGTGATTCCTCAAATTCAGGCTGCCTTTGGTGCACGGCAGGAACACTCCCTCCTTCCTCATCTGCGAATCTCAGGAGTCCTGCTTTCTTCCTTAATGAAATTTTTGCTCCTTCCTGCTAGGATCCGTGTTCCCAAAGGGAAAAAAAATTACAGTTCTAGTCTGGATGGCTTCTGCCTTAGATGAAAAACAAATGCAACAATTTTATCAGCTCCAGAGGAAGCCAAAGGTGCTTCTGCCCTGCGCTCCCCAGCCTCGGCTGCTGGAAGGATGAATCCCACTGTTGGGGATTGTTGTTCAAACACTCCTGCTCCCATCTAAACCTCTGAAATTCCAGCATGGATCCTTCTTCCAGGGCGTCACTTGAAGTTGGGACCATGACAAATAAAAGCTGAGGTGCAGTGGCAGCTCTGACACCGACCTTGGGCCAGTCACTGCAGCTGGAGGAGGTTTCCGACCCAAACCCAGGGACAATCATGGAAAAACTCATGGAGATGCTGAAATATGGACTGCAACGCATCACCAAGGTCTTGTTCTCATCCACGACACAGACCTGGGGCTGCGTTTGCACCTTCAGCTCTCCGGGCTGGGGAGGAGCGGGGCCGTGCTGGGCCAGGGGAAGGTGGCACTCCAAGGGTTAACTGTGTCCTCTGTCCCAGTGCCACCAGCTCAGGGAAGGTGGCACTCCAAGGGTTAACTGTGTCCTCTGTCCCAGTGCCACCAGCTCAGGGAAGGTGGCACTCCAAGGGTTAACTGTGTCCTCTGTCCCAGTGCCACCAGCCCTGGCGGGATCCTCACCTCAGTGACAGTGAAGGAGCTGCAGGGGACAGCAGGGTGGGACAGCCACGCTGGGGGGACGCTGGCTTTGCCCAGAAACCTCTGAAATGTCACATGGAGCTGATCTGGACAAAGCTGCAACGCTCCCGGTTTAGCCCAGCACCTGTAACAGGGTGACCCCTGTGTTTCACAGGGGGGACTCCCAAAAATGCCTGAAATGCCTGAATTTTCCTCCTTCCTGTGGGGAACAGCTCCTGGAAAAAGGTCTGTCTGCTCCCTGTGTTTCCAAGTGGATAGAAATGTACAGCTGTCCCTCCCGCCCAGTGCAAATATCTCCATTTTTATAAAAAAATCCTTCAAAACTCTCGTTTTCTCCCAGTTTCATCCCATCTCCCCAGCATTCCCAGCTCAGGATGGGTGGCTGCCATCCCTGTGGGGATTTCCACGGAGCAGGGATGGGACAGGAGTTCCCTGGCAGCCTCTCAGCCCTGCTGCTCACTCGGATCCCAGGAAGCCTCTCCAGGCTCCCGTCCCGTCCTCCTCAGCAGTTCAGGGCTGTGGCTCGGCACAGCACTGGGATCCCACACTGAATTCCTGCATCCAGTGGCTCTGTTTTTAAGGATAAACAACAACAGCTGCTCAGCAACCACCACCAACCCCACAAATAATAAATCCAGGTCCTCTTTAAACACC
The DNA here is from genome assembly GCA_013400235.1 of Oriolus oriolus. Lineage (NCBI taxonomy): Eukaryota > Metazoa > Chordata > Aves > Passeriformes > Corvidae > Oriolus > Oriolus oriolus. Next base: position 276,025 of record VXBT01008210.1, on the reverse strand, counting down.
TCTGCAATGCAAAAACATCAGGGGCTGTAAAATAAAACAGCACTGGGAAGGTTTCCCCCAGGCCATGTAAAAGGCCCAGCAGCCAAACCACCAAGCCCTGAGAGCCATTTCAGACATTCTGTATCAAGCAGTAATTAAAAGAAATCAGTGAAAACTACAGAAAAAAAAAATCAAGTTGCATAATGCTGGTCCTACGTGATGCTTCCCACTGAAAAGCCCCTCCATGTGGAGAGCAACGGGCTCATCATGAGGCTCCCAGTCCTGTTTCAAAATTCAACCCTAATTGGGAAGTCATGACCACCTCTTGCGTAATGGAAGAACTTGCAGAGGCAGATAAAAGTAAAATAATCAAACAGAAAGGGCCCTTTTCCCTAAGGAGCAGTTCTGGGAGCCAGGGAGAGCTGATGGCTGCATTGTGATAATTCACATTCTCTATGGCTGACACCCTTTCAGAAAGGGAAAAAAGGAGGGCCCAGGGAACCCTCGGCCAGGCAGGCTCAGCCCAGTGCCCAGCAAGAGCACGGAGCAGATTCCTGGAAAATATGTTCAGGCACGTGGGAGACATGGAGGTGAGTGGTGAGAGGCAGCACGGCCTCACCGAGGGCACAGCGTGCCTGACACCCTCAGTGACCTGTGACAAGGTGCTTACAGAGCTCCGAGCCCCTTGCAGGGCCTAAAGGGGCTCCAGGAGAGCTGCAGAGGGACTGGGGACAAGGCATGGAGGGACAGGACACAGGGAATGGCTTCCCACTGCCAGAGGGCAGGGATGGATGGGATGTTGGGAAGGAATTGTTCCCTGTGAGGGTGGGCAGGCCCTGGCACAGGGTGCCCAGAGCAGCTGTGGCTGCCCCTGGATCCCTGGCAGTGCCCAAGGCTGGGCTGGACGGGGCTTGGAGCAGCCTGGGACAGTAGGAGGTGTCCCTGCCGTGGCAGGGGTGGCACTGGAGGAGCTTTAAGGTCCCTTCCCACCCAAACCAGTCTGGGATTCTGTGATATAAAATTTCTATAAATATCATTTATCAACTGGCAGCTTTATCCAAATGGTGCATGAAATCACCCAGTGGCACTGGGCCAACATCAGGGACCTGCAGTCACTGCAGCTTTGCCCTGCTCAGTGCAGGCACTGCATGGAGAGGACTTTTCCCTCCAACAGGCACCGAGGCCTCATCGCCTCCCAGTGATCAGAAACCACAATAAACCAACCGTTTTCCCAGCCAGCCGGATTATTAACCTCCTTCCAGTGGATATTCACAAGGACACAACCAGCAGATAACGTGCCATCCTGCATTCTCGCTCACAATTAACTAACGTGGCAGATTAATGATACGGACACGGCCTTCCAGGGAGCTGCTGCCACTCCAGGGAACCTGCATTTTACAGGACAAGTGTGAGCAGCACAGCGGGTTACAGGGCCAGGGAACCAACAAGCTGCAGAAATCCATGGAAGCACAGAGCCTTTCCCACAGGCTCTTTCCCTCCCACCCACGCTGCCCTGCTCGGCATTCCCGCAGGATCTGCCCCCTTCCCTGCCTCCCCGAGCTGCTGCCAGGGCTGGACCCTTGTTTGCAACCCCGTGCAGTGTCACATCCCCTGAGCAGTGTCACATCCCTGAGCAGTGTCACAGCCCTGAGCAGTGTCACAGCCCCACTCTGCGCAGTGTCACAGCCCTGAGCAGTGTCACAGCCCCACTCTGCGCAGTGTCACAGCCCTGAGCAGTGTCACAGCCCCACTCTGCGCAGTGTCACAGCCCTGAGCAGTGTCACAGCCCCACTCTGCGCAGTGTCACAGCCCTGAGCAGTGTCACAGCCCCACTCTGCGCAGTGTCACAGCCCTGAGCAGTGTCACAGCCCCACTCTGCGCAGTGTCACAGCCCTGAGCAGTGTCACAGCCCCACTCTGCGCAGTGTCACAGCCCTGAGCAGTGTCACAGCCCCACTCTGCGCAGTGTCACAGCCCTGAGCAGTGTCACAGCCCCACTCTGCGCAGTGTCACAGCCCTGAGCAGTGTCACAGCCCCACTCTGCGCAGTGTCACAGCCCTGAGCAGTGTCACAGCCCCACTCTGCGCAGTGTCACAGCCCTGAGCAGTGTCACAGCCCCACTCTGCGCAGTGTCACAGCCCTGAGCAGTGTCACAGCCCCACTCTGCGCAGTGTCACAGCCCTGAGCAGTGTCACAGCCCCACTCTGCGCAGTGTCACAGCCCTGAGCAGTGTCACAGCCCCACTCTGCGCAGTGTCACAGCCCTGAGCAGTGTCACAGCCCCACTCTGCGCAGTGTCACAGCCCTGAGCAGTGTCACAGCCCCACTCTGCGCAGTGTCACAGCCCTGAGCAGTGTCACAGCCCCACTCTGCGCAGTGTCACAGCCCTGAGCAGTGTCACAGCCCCACTCTGCGCAGTGTCACAGCCCTGAGCAGTGTCACAGCCCCACTCTGCGCAGTGTCACAGCCCTGAGCAGTGTCACAGCCCCACTCTGCGCAGTGTCACAGCCCTGAGCAGTGTCACAGCCCCACTCTGCGCAGTGTCACAGCCCTGAGCAGTGTCACAGCCCCACTCTGCGCAGTGTCACAGCCCTGAGCAGTGTCACAGCCCCACTCTGCGCAGTGTCACAGCCCTGAGCAGTGTCACAGCCCCACTCTGCGCAGTGTCACAGCCCTGAGCAGTGTCACAGCCCCACTCTGCGCAGTGTCACAGCCCTGAGCAGTGTCACAGCCCCACTCTGCGCAGTGTCACAGCCCTGAGCAGTGTCACAGCCCCACTCTGCGCAGTGTCACAGCCCTGAGCAGTGTCACAGCCCCACTCTGCGCAGTGTCACAGCCCTGAGCAGTGTCACAGCCCCACTCTGCGCAGTGTCACAGCCCTGAGCAGTGTCACAGCCCCACTCTGCGCAGTGTCACAGCCCTGAGCAGTGTCACAGCCCCACTCTGCGCAGTGTCACAGCCCTGAGCAGTGTCACAGCCCCACTCTGCGCAGTGTCACAGCCCTGAGCAGTGTCACAGCCCCACTCTGCGCAGTGTCACAGCCCTGAGCAGTGTCACAGCCCCACTCTGCGCAGTGTCACAGCCCTGAGCAGTGTCACAGCCCCACTCTGCGCAGTGTCACAGCCCTGAGCAGTGTCACAGCCCCACTCTGCGCAGTGTCACAGCCCTGAGCAGTGTCACAGCCCCACTCTGCGCAGTGTCACAGCCCTGAGCAGTGTCACAGCCCCACTCTGCGCAGTGTCACAGCCCTGAGCAGTGTCACAGCCCCACTTTGGGCAGTGTCACAGTCCTGTGCAGTGTCACAGCCCCCATGCAGTGTCACAAAGAACTTTAGCAAACCCTCTTCATTTAGCAAAACCTCTCCATTCGCAGCCCTGGAAATTCCCTTTACCCAAGGTAAGAAAGCCTCTACTCCTCTCGGAAGACAGAGAGAACAGGGCATTCTACAGGGACAGCTTCAGGCTCTGTATCCCCAAAATGTGAACAAGAACAGCTCCAGAGAACAGGCCCTGTGCTCCCTCCCTGCTCCCTGCACTCCAAATGCAGATTCCCAGGGGCTGGAGCTCCAGCAGGGGATTAAAAGCTGCTTGGACACTGCAGTGAACTGCACGTGCTGCACTATATCCCCCAAAACACTGGGAATTAGGGCTCAGCCACGTCCCAAAAGCCCAAGCCCTGCTGAGTGGTGGCCCTGGGGACACACAGGGGGGGAAAGCAGAAGCTCGGAGCTCACTGCAGAGCCCCTGCCAGGCTGAGGAAGGGCAGGGACAGGGAAGGGGCTCTGGAGCTCTGTGCCTGGAAGGGGCTCTGGAGATTCATGCCTGGTTTGCCTGACTCAAAGGATGGCCTCAAACCTCTGGTTTTGCACCTGCAAACCAGGGAAGGGCCGAGTGCCAGGGTGTGGCCCTTTGGGGACCTGATGGATGGGACCTGTCTGAGCTGTGGTGCCGCTGGCAGCCCCAGGATGCTGAAATGCTCCTCTGCCTTTAGGAAACCCCAAAGCTCTGCGGCTCCTCCTGTCCCAGCAGCGCTGCCCGTGCTGGGCCCTACCTCCAGCACAGCTTTTTAAGCTGGATTTGCCACGGGAGAATCAAATCTCCTTCGGAAGGCTGTGACTGCAGCAGGCACTGCAGCACATCCCGGGCTGTCCGTCCAGCAGGTGAGGACACCTCAGCTCCACCCTCTTTCCTCGGGAAACCTCCCCTGGATGCCACTGGCTCTGAGGGAAGGCTAAGCAGGGGCAAAGCAGGTGAGTGATGAGCTGCTCCAACCAGACACAACCAGATTTTACAGGGAAAAAGGAGCAGATGGGGCAGCAAGATGTGGAATTACACCTGCAACAGAGCAGGGATGGCTCAAAGCTAAACCCACCTGCCCAATAAAGGCACGAGCTGCCAGGCACTGGGGCCAGGCTCTGGGTTCACAGTCTCCTTCTCCACAGCGCCTTAAAAGCTCACTCCAATTTATCCAGCACTTCTCCTTTAGCAGCAGAAAATAAAGTGGGTCAAAGGCAGCTTTTCAGCAGGAAAATCAATCTAAAATTACAACACTTGGGGGAACCAAGGCAGTGGTGAGAGAGAACACGGAGCGCTGCCACCCCTGCACTTCTCCACCCCTGCACCTTCTCCTGAAGAGGAGACCACGATGATTTTATACCCCTTCCTTGCTCAGGCCTTGGGAGGACCATTTCTTCCCTTCTCCAGTCACCAGGCACTACAGGAAGCTGCAGCAAAAGCTCCTCAGCCCCAGTTTTGCTCTCTGCCTTGGCTCAGTAACGTAACGAAGGGAGAGTCAGCCTTGCTGAGGTGAGAAGAAATATATTCTGCAAGCTCAGTCTGGTATCCAGAGAGACTAAGGAGAGCTTTACACAGGAATAAATCCCCTTCTGTGCCCAGGACAGGTGCACTCTGCCACGTCTCTGAGGAAAGATTCCACAGCACAGCATCCATAAGCTTTACTCCTTTTATTGCTCTTGCAGCAGAAATATGTCAGAGCCCAAACACGAAGCCATTTGACTTCCCGTGTTTGGAGTGTCTCACCTGGGCTGTTTTGGACACTTGATGAGGGGCTCTGCTATCAAAACTTTGTTTTGAGGCTCGCTGTGCTTTCTAAAGGAGACCTCAGGGCACAGCACTGGATCCATGGGCAGCCCTGGACTGTTACTCTCTGCTATAAATCCCTCCCTCCCAACACTGAGCCTGTTTTTCTGAGCCAGTCTCAATGTGCTGGTTATGCAAAAACTCATCTGTAGCCCGTGATGTACAGACAGCCCAAGGCTCTGCCATCCACAGAGGAGAAAAAAGTGGCATTACCACCACAAGAATGGGAAATCTTGTTTAAAATTCCTGCTGGTTTTTTTTTCCAGCTGTACCTCCCAAGCTGTCAGACCACTGGAAGCTGACAGGATGTTCAAAGACAGCGTGCAGCAACCACGGCTGCACCCTGTGGGTGTCCAGTGTGCTCACAACAGGCACTAAAATACAACACAGACACCTTCACCTGTCTAAACCCAGCTCACTGCTGAGTTTTACATTTAGTTCTGGAGTTCTGATCCACCTTTCTGACTTCGGGGTTCTCATACTCTTCTCCCTGAGTGCAGCAGCTCCCTGCAGAAACCATTCACCGTTCCATGCTGGCTCCAAATTTTACTTCTCCTATGCTGCGCTTTCTCTTCCCCAAAAAAACCATTGCTTTATCATCCAGCTTCTCCTTGAAAGTTCCTGTACTCTCAAAACTCCATGGATTTCCTCTCTGCCCCTTCCTTCCATCCAAGTCCAGAGCTGCTAAGAGGATTACTGCAGGTGTGAGCAGGGAGACAATTGCTGCGTGCGCAGGGAATTCAGGAGAGGCTTTGTTTGCCACCCCTGGCTGCCGTGTGAAGGAGGCCAAGGGAATCAGCAGGTTCCCGTTTTCCTCTCCACTTGCAAATGTGAAGTTTCCTGCTATGAGATTCCGTGAGTGCCAAATGCTTTGCCAAAGGTTTTCAGATGATCTGGCTGGAGAGCAAGAAGCGTCAGACATCTCATTGCAAACTGGGTTCCCAGCCCAGTTTTGTCCTCAGAAGTGATTCAAAAGACTTTGAGAGGAACCCAACTGTGCAGTGATCTTCTGCCACACTCCTGTTAGTACTTCCAAGAGGCCTGAAGTCTAAAATGTCCTGAAATTAATCCTATTTGGCTTTATACCTGCCTGATCTGTCTGACATCCCTCACTTGAATGCTATTCATATTCTATGCAACATATTGTTCCCTTTTCCTTCTGTGCTTGCATAAGAGAAACATAAAGAAAAGCAATTATTTTGCAAGTAAAACTAGAACCACCCAGGCTAAATCAGGCAGCTCTCTGGCATCATTTTTAAAAAGCAGGGCTCAAAGTACAACAGAGAAAAACGCAGCCTCCTCATGATGTGAGTGATCATCTGCTCTTCTCGCAGTTCTTTCATTTCTTATTCAGCTGCTTTGGAAATCTGGGGGGGCAAATCTTCCCCTCCAGCCTCCCTTCAAGACCTGCAGACAAAACAGGCCAGAACTCTCGGTTTTAAATATTCATTCTCATTAGTGCAGCACAGCCAGGCGTTGCTCCCCTCTGGGAGGGGCAAGGGCAGGCGTCTGGGCCCTGCCTGCCCTCAGCAAGCGATTCCCAGATGGAATAGCCAAGCCAGCCTCTTGCAGAGCTGATGGAAGGATTGGTCTCATCGGGACCCTGGACAGAAACCTGCCTGGTAAGGCAGCTGTGACCCTCAGCACCAAGGAGGAGGATCCAGGATTTGTTCCAGACATTTGTGTACCACAGTGTGAGAGTCGCTGATTCCCCTCTCCTTTGTTCCCCCCGGTTTCTAAAACCACTCTCCCAGCCTTGGAGAAGTGTAGGGAGAGATGGGGAATTCAGCCAAGCCAAATGATCCATGGGCTGGGGCCTTGAAGACACTTGTTCATTTGGCTTTTTGGTCTGTTTTTAAAGAACAGGACAGTGCAAAAGCAGACTGTTCCTAAACCTCCCGTGGACAGTTTGTTTGTGACACCACACAAAAGGGCTGTTACATCTTTCCTCCAGAAGCACAAACAAATCAGCACTGCTCAGTGCACTGAGAGGTTAAACTGGCCCAGAATATTTCAGTGTTTAAATTAAGCAAACAAAATGAGATTGTTCTCGTTCAGCCTTTCCAGCTGCAGCACAGAGGAGATGTGTCAGTGACACAGGTGAGAGTGTTTCTGCAAGAAGGTTCTCACCCCAATCACACCTGACACAAATCCATTTTCCAGACTTGCTGCCACCACTGGCTGCTGGGTCAGACTCAAAATACCAAACACAATTTGTTATCCCGGGCCAGAGTAACAGCATTAACTTTTTTGGGCAGCCCAGCTCCAGTTCCAGTCATGGATCTCTCACTCTTGGCACTGGCCAGACCTGGGGGAGACACAAAAGCTGTACCAGAGGGGGAAAAATCGTGTGCTGGGGAGACAGCAGCAAGCAGAGAGCCTTGTTGGTAGTCACTGTACATCACCAGGAACCACCAGCTCACACATTTTAACCCAATTTCCCTAATCCAGCGGCTGCTTCCCAGATGAACTGATCAACACAGGGATGCTGATGCTGCCCAGAAGAGGGAGGGTTCAGAGCAGAGGGTAAGACAGGCAGAAAGCTCTCCCAAACCCAGGTCCCCTGGAGCTGGTGTGAATTTTTAGGCCCCACCAAATCATCTCCTCACAGCCCACGCAATCCTGAGCTGGTTTTCATGGAATCATGGCATCCCAGTGTGGTTTGGGTTGGAAGGGACTTTAAAGACCACCCAATCCCACCCCCTGCCATGGGCAGGGGCAGCTTCCACTATCCCAGGGTGCTCCAGGCCCCGTCCAACACTTGGACACTTCCAGGGATGGGGTTTGTTGAAGAAGAACAGCTGAAGGAGAGAGGCTCCAGCAGACACCCAGGAAAGGCCCCTCCACATCCCAATAGGCCAATCCTTATTCCAGCCTCCCTCTGCCCCACTCTCATTTCACTGGAAACCTTCTTTGCTCCCCATTTTTTGGCCAGAAAACAGGCAAAGAAGTGGGAATCAGCACCAGTGAGAACAAACACAGTAAAAACAGAGTAAGAGCTCAGTTCTTGATGCCCCGAGCATCAGCAGGGATTCCTCAGAGCAGTAAAAAGCAGAAAGTCACTCACCCTCACGAAGCTGGCGGGAAACCATCCTTCTTCATCGTCGATCTGACCCCACCACCAGTCCTTGTTGGAAGCATCCAGGACCTTGATGACGTCTCCTGCTTTAAACGCCAACTCCCGGTTGGCCATGGTGACGTGATCCCATACTGCCTCAGCACTGACAATGGAACCACCACTGATCAGCTTGGGGAGAGAAGAGCACAGTCAGGGAACGCGGCAGCCCAGCCACGCGCACGCACAGCAGCACACGCAGCAAAGCTCGCGGCCAAACGCCTTTTTCCGCGGCCGTGGCCATTCCCGCCGCCCTCATCCTGCTCCCACCATGCCAGGCAAGCTCCAGGTGCCTCCCAGATCCCGGCACCTCCCCTCCCAGCTCCACACATGCACGTCTGTCAGGGACAATTCCACTGGCATAATGCACAGCTCCCAAAAAAACAAACAAGCCGCGGTGTCCTGCAAAGGAATTTTCACTCCACTGGAAATGTCCGAGGCTCGGGAGGCTTTCCATGCAGATCCAAGCAAAGTTAGAGCACGTACTTAGAACACTTTTTGAAACTGGAAGTTGCCCATTTCAGTGCTGGTGATGGACTGACACCCCTCACTTTTGGCACGCTGCTGACCTGGCCCGGCCCTGGCCTGGAGCACAGCCCAGCCCAAGCTCTGCCCGGGGAATCCTGCCGGCCCTGGCTGTCGGGACAGTCTGCATGGAGCAGATCCTGGCCTCTGGACACGGGACTGGGGCCAGCCTGGTGTCTGACAGGAGCTCGGGAACACCTCTGCATGTGGAGCTTATGGGGCCTCAGCACCAGCATGGGCCAGGTCTCCTTTGTGACAGACGTGAAACTCCCACCCCACGCTGGCAGGAGGGAGCATCCCAGCTCTGATGCCCGTGCTTCCACACCACCATCCATCCATCCATCCATCCATCCATCCATCCATCCATCCATCCATCCATCCATGCCCAGGACACCCCTGCTCCTCTGTGTGGTTTTTAACAGAGTAATAAATTGTGTTTATGTTTCCTCCACTGCAGGAATGCTGTGCTGAGCACCGAGGCTGCCCCAGCAAATACAGATTTTCCCCATATGCTGATCAGCTTGTCAGAGTCATCCTGGGCCTCCTTCATCAGTTCCGCCACTGAGACACCCTGACCATGGACTTAGGCTCCCTCAAATCCCAGTTTCAGCTCACAGGGACAGAGCTCAGACCTGTGACCATTCCAGACCTTGCTGTGGCAAGGCTCTGAGAGCCACAGTGTGCCCTCAGCTCGGGCAGGAACACAAAGCACACAGACAGTAACTCCTCACAGTGGTTATGCAAGTGTAGAAGCTCCTGACAAAGGTCAGAGAGCTCTTAATGGAAGTCTGGCTCCTCCAAACCCCTGTTAATCACTACCTGCACAGAGAACTCGAAGGAGACCTTCTAGCACAGCTTCAGGTTCTCAGCATCAACACAGAACATTCGAGTCGTGCAGAAAATCCAGTCAGGAGATTAAAGGGCCTGATTTACCGTTTGCCTTGGACTGGCTGTCCTTTAAAAAACTGATCTCCTTGGGTTTGGGACAGTCAGAGCTGCACTTCCAGCCCTTCAGCTGCACGGTCAGGCACACAGAGCAGCAAGACCTACGAGGCTTAACCTGGCAGTGCCTTTCATCCTCAAAACCCAGATGGACCCAGTCGGTGGGCAGCAAAGTAAAGCTGTGCTCCTCCCACTTTCACTTTGACAAAATTTTCCCTCCTAATTCAAAACCAGCTGCAGAAGAAACACGTCCCCTTTGTGTGTCACCCCAGCTCTGGGCTCAGCAAAGCAGGGCAGCTACATCAGGAGAAATAACAGTTCTAAACTCTGATTTCTGATTCCAGCGCACCAGCTGGCTGCTCAGACGTGTTTCAGTGCCTCCTCACAGCCCCTTGCTCTGCTCCCAGTCAAGGTTCCTGGTTGCTCCCGTTAACAGGGATCAGTTTAAAGCACAGAGCACCCCGGGACAGATCTGGAAGGGATGAGACTTCAGAGCTGAAGAAACCTCACAACACATTTGAGACCAGGTAACAATTATCTGTTCTTCTGCCAGGACTGAGCTCTTCTCCTTCACCAGTGCTTCCCCTCTGCCATATCCATGGACACTGCCCAGGTGTGGTTTCCCAGGTAAGGAAGTTCTGCCCTCCCAGCCCCCAGCTCTCCCCTCCCCCAGGCATTTCACCAGCCCTTTCAGGCTCTCACATACCCTGCCTGCATCCTTCTGGAACACAGATGACCAGAACTGCAAATACTGCTCCCAAAGGGACCTTCCCAGAGATTTGTGAAACAGCATGAAATATTTATTCCAGTGCCACAGCAATCTCCCAGTAATACCTCACATGTCCCCCTTTCCCCACGGCCACCTCCCACCCATGGCTCACAGCGATGCTGCATTCAGCTCCTCTCAGTAAATGCAGTCGAGTACGTTCTCCTTGGCTCGAAAATCAGTTTTCTCGTCAAAAAACAACTCGGCCTGGCCTGACACTTGTTCCTTTTGTTAATGCCATTGGGAATTTCAGTCCCTTTCCCACCGAAGAGGAACCAGGAACAGAGCTATTACGCAGGAGCCGTGCTCCTGCTGCTTCTGCTTCAGCTGACAGAGACTCTGCTGCCACTTCACGCACAGGCAGTGCTGGGCACAAACCGCCACAGAAACGTCACCGAGCCCAAACTTCAGAGGGACTGTGTGCTTCAAACCCTCCCAGCCTACTCTGCAAAAATCCATCCCCGAGCCCGAGGCACAAATCCCAGCTCTGAGGAGCACGGCCTGGCCAGCGGTGAGGCCTGGCAGCGGCTGCAGAGGGACACCAAGGGACAGGGGGGACACCTCGGCCTTTCTGTGCTGGTAACACAGAGGTCTGGAAGGTGCTTCCAGGGTGTGGATACTAAAAAGCTCCTGGGCAGAGGATTTTTTCCATCTCCTTCATTTCTGTGGGAAACTTTTACTTTGCTACGCAAGCTATGTAAACAGTAAGATAGGTTTTTTGTAAATAATCTCATATCTGGTATTTTTCACTTATGTTATGGTGTTGTAACAAAAATAAAGATTCATTCTCTCTCTGGACTCGCTGGTGGCTGCATCTCTGAATCCCCCTAAGACTGCTACACCAGGGGATGTCAGGAGCTGGGGTGGCTTTGCAAGGTGCTTCTCGATCTCAAGGAGAAAGGCTCTGAGTCCTTGGTTCTCACTGATCGGGGCCAGCAGGGGCTGGTCCTTCCCAGCCCCTGGTCCTTACTGAGAGCCCAAGGAAGGGAGGGAACCACACCCCAGGAATCCTGCAAGCAAGCCTTGGCCCTCTGGAACACAAATCCAGCTCAGCCTGTACCACAAGGACGGCAGTGGGATGGCAGAACTGGAGCTCCATTGCGAGAAGGTCAGAGCCTCCAATGAAAAGATCCAGTTTAATTTCAGTTGCAAGACATCTTGCTGCATCCATGGAGCCGTCCAGCTCTCTCTGGGCAGGGTTATGGAGACAGAACCTGACATCTGCGGCAGCAGCAGATGACAAACTGCAGAAAGGTCAGCATGGAATATTATTTTGGGAGAGAATTCAACACGAGAGCTCTTCACTCCAGAAAGTTCCCGTCCCTCAGCTTCAAAGCTGGGGCTTGGTGCTGTGCTCAGAGATATTCAGCCAAAGACCTTGAAAGGGACTTCTCTCCCACGAAGTCAGATTCTCCCACACTGCAGCTGGGGGAGTCATCTGGGCTCGCTGATAGCCAGTGAAGAGAAAGAGACACATCTGGAGTGTGATTCACCCTGGCTATTTCAGCAACCTACCTTCCAGCCAGGTGAATCATGCCCTAGAAATTACTCTGTGTTTAGCTGGCTGATGCACAAGTTTACATCTCCCACATCTTGATGTTCATCCCATCTACAATTTGGCCATTGCCAAAACCAAAGAACTGGATTTTAGAATAGTAATCACAACAGGAATAGTCAAATATGAAAGCACGCTCTCCCAGACCCAGCAGTTTTCTGGAGGGTGAAGGTTGCTGGAAATCAAATTATGTTCTCTGCGCCCACCAGAAGAATTCACAAAATCGCAGCCTTGTAAATTTACAAAAATGAGGGCTTAGGTATTTGGGAAAGCGTCCTGCCCATAAGAAGAGGGAAGCAGTGAGAAGAAATGCAGCAGGTGACAAGGACACTGGGTGGGACATCCCCTGAACACTGCCTGTCCTCCAGGTGAAGTCCCAGCTCCCATTAAAATCAATTATTCTTGGCAGCTGGTTGCTCAAAGTAAAGAGCCCAAAGAGAAAATCCCTCAACGCTCTCACCTCGTAACGTCAGTGCAGAAATGCCCAGGAGCACCTGGGAACTGCAGACCTGAGCATAACGTTTGCTGTTTTACAGGAGGCTGCAGAGCACCTTCCGGGGTGCAGGAAAAGCTTTCTCAGTGGGCAGAAGAGCAGATGAACTGCTGGGATGCTGTGTGAGCTGGGCACTGCTCCAACAAACACCTGGCCACGGGCAAAAGGAGATCCCAGGGCACAGCAAGGAGGGGCCACTTCCACATCCCAGCACCACGCACGGACTGGGCTCATGAGGGAAGGAAAAAGGGCAAAAAGACAAGGCTCCCTCTAACTATGTGCACAGCTGGCACGTTCTGGAGCACACCAAGAACAGGGGGTGTTATCCCTGCGCCCCCCGGATCACAGCCTCGGCCTTCCCAGGGATTTTCCCCACAGGTTTCCACAGCAAACCTCCAATAATCCAGGCACAAACCCTCCCTCTACAGATGCTCCTTCGAGACACTCCCAGCACTCCGGTGCAGCAGGTGAGTGCTTCACAACAGCGAGCAAAGCCAGCGGAAAGGAATGAAATCATTCCTGCTGGAGATCTGGGAGGATTTTGCTTTCTCTTCTCGTCTGGTGTCATTTCCAGGATGGAACGTGGCCACTGGAAATACTGAATTACATCAGAGGTGCTGCCAAAATAAAATGACGACGACAACCGTCAGTAAAAAAGGGTTTCAGGGTTTTTGGGTTTCAGGGTTTTCAAGTTTCAAGGTTTTCAGAGGTTTCATCTCTGACAGAGCGTGCCAGGGATGCTGAACTGTCCCCACCAGCGCTGGGAAAGCTCAGATAGGTCCATCTGTCCATCCACATCCCCACAGTCTCCTTGTCCCCCTGCACTTTCCAAAGCCAAAGGGCTTTAATGTGTCATTAATGGCACAGGGGAGCTTCCAAGGAACACAAGGGAGGTGCTCAAAAGTGGGAGTTTGACTCCAGATTTTTCAGTTTTCTTTTCCGGCCGTGCCTTTGTGGCACCTTTTATCAAGATCAAGGAACTGTCCCCATCAAAGTGAGCAGGAAAATAAAAAATAGAGGAGTAACAGGAGCAGCTCCCTGTTACAGGACCTGGTGGAATCACTCTGGCTGACCTCTCTGATGTTACTGGAGTGGGGCTGGAGCAGATCCACAGGAGCCAAAGGAGAGGAAGGGAAGGGGAATGCCAAGGAAGACCCTCCTGCAGCAGCAGGTGCCACACACCGTGCTCCCTCCCAGCTCACAGGCTGCATCCACAGCACACCCTGATGAAAAAAGCCCAGGAGCACCACCTGGGATGCCTTCCCAAAGCACATTCACAGAGTCACCTCCGAGCCGGGGGTCACAGCTCCTCCCAGGCCACTGCAGGGTTTAAATCTCCGTGCCATGACCCAGCCGTGTCCCTGCAGAGGGGCTTTGCTCCAGCTCCACACGACAGGACCAACTGGAAAAATATTTTGGGGAATGGGTGAGCCTCAGCCTCCAGTCTGGTGCATTTTCCCTGGCTCTGCTCCCTCCCCAAGCCAGGATGCACAGCTGGAGGCAAACATCTGGTGCACCTCAGCCCCTGCCTGCAGTGAGGCAGGTGAGCATTGAACATCTTTGAGTGAAATCAGCCACTACTGCAAAACTTCACTAAATATTCCCAACCCATCAACACTTACTGGCTTCTTATGGGCCAGCCTGAAGAAGAAATCAGGGGCTTAGTGGTCCCTGGAGACTGAAATGGGCACAAAAGGGTCATTCAAACCACTCTCACCTGTCCACACCTCTTCCAGGGATAAATAATCACTGCTAGCCCACAAGATTCCACCCTGAGTTTTCAGCACAGAGCTTCTCACCAATCCAGAACGCATTTAATGAAGAGCCACGTTCCCAAAAAAACCCCAAAGAAATCTACCATCAATCACCATCTCCTTAGAAAACTTCAAGTACCTCAAAGTTTCCAGGACCATGGCCTCTGGGAATATGAATAATCCTAAGGCAGGGAAGTGTTTCTCTATCAGATCCTTTATTACTGCATCAGTAGAGTTGTAACAGTAAAAATGGAGAGGTCTGGGTAGTTCCCTTTCAAATCAGCGTTACATAAACTGTGTCCTCCTCCACAGGAGCAGGATGCAGGAATAGGAGCAGGCTGTGAGGGGAGAGGGAGAAATGTGGTGAGTGGATGGCATTTGTTCAAATTGTTCTTGTACAGAGATGCCCTTTATTCAGACAACATAAAAGCCCCGTGAAATCACAACAGCATTTCCCACACTGCGTTCACCAGGCCCTTCCACAATGGAGGCAGCCAAAACAGCTTCAAAGGAGGATACACAGAGAGCTGGTGTTCAAAGCAATCAGCGCTCAGGGGAAGGACAGGGCACAGCAGAGCCCCACAGACCCCCGCTCCGCTCGCCGCGATGCCCGAGGGAAGGCACCCTGCTTCCCTGGCAGCACCACAGCACAGCCTGGTGGGGCTGGGCATCTCCTGCCACCTCCCAGATCCCCCCCAGCTCTGCTGGGATCCACTGCCCTGAATTCCCAGCACAGCCCATGGAGTGAGGAGGGGAGCAGTCCCACATCCCGCTGCCTCTCCCGGCCAGGACGGGCTCGCTCCGCTGATGGAGCGCACAAAGGGCAGCACAGGAGAACTCACCCCAGCCCACCCCGCTGCACTTCTGCTCTTGCACAATCTCCCCAGAGCCCCTTGGATGGTGTGTTTATTTTTAAACCTCTCGTCAGGAATTCCAAAGTGAATGCTGCCCGATCTCGGTGAATGGCCCCACGGCTCATTCACCAAGCACAGGGAGGGCAGCTCCACTCCATTTGCTCATTCTCTGAAGAGCTGCAATCACCCAAAGGTTAAGCACAAGTCAAAGAATTCCCCTTTTCAAGCCCTTTGATGAATTTAACTAATGACTGGATCCCAGCTGAAAGAGGCTGATTGGAGTGAGAGTCTCCAATACTCTGGGAAGGCTGCCACACTTGGCTGGAAGCTTTATCTATCTTTTATTTATCTATATGCTATGTGGAGAGTCAGGACAGACTGAAAGGTTCCTTAGGACTGAGCTGTTCTATTTTTCACCGATTTACAGTTTCTTGAGAAGATCTCACCTGGCAGATAGGAAATCACCTGGCCTGAGCCAGGCTGCAGCAGCAGAGCCCAGGGGATGGAATTAGTATCATTTTCCACCTTATTATGATTATCGCCCGTGTCATTCCTATTAATAACAGCAGCCACAACGCAGGGCCGTGGATGGAGAGCTGAGTAAACGTGGATGCTAAAAAGCTTTCAGCAGAGAAATTTTCCAGCTTTCTGCAGCATTCTGGGAGAGCCCTGCGTTTCCCATGCAAGCTATTAAAAACCAGCGCTACGGTTTGGTAAACTAACCCTTTATCTCGCACCTGCAAGTTGTTACGTAGCATTGTTATGATATTGACTAGAGAAATAATTTGAAATTGGTGTTGTAAGAATTAACCAATCGCTCTGGTAGGTGGTGGTCAAAGGTCCAATAGCCTTGTGCCATTCAAGCAAACTTCAAGTGAACTAACCTATATAAACCCGTCTGCACATTAATAAATAATCCCATTTTCTTCCTGGACTCGGACGTTTGCGTCATGATTTCTCGCTGTCCCCGGTACAACAGCGACAAGTAAAACCCTGGCAGCAGTGAGGAGAAGGATGGAAGGTGGTGACAAGGCAGAGGGACCCCACTGAAGCACGGCCCATGCAGGTTTGAGCTGTTTTCATGAACCACATGTCACCCAAATTGCTTCCCAGGCCCTCCTGCAGACGGGGCACATTAAGGCTCCCCTTGCCTCATGACATATCTTTCCTGTAGAGTAATCACAAATAACCACCAGCCATCATCTTTTAACTCAGATAAATGATGAGATTTGGGCTGGAAGTCCAAGTTTGAACTGCCCCAGGGCAAGCAGCACCTTCAGCAAGCAGAGCCAGGGCAGCTCCCAGCGCCGTGGGCTCGGGGCTGTCAGCACGGATCCCTCACTGCACCGCTCAGCAACAAACAATAAACACTCTCCAAGATCCAAACCTAAAATACACAAATCCCAGCCTCCTGCCCTGAGAAGGGACTCCTGATATTCCCAAGCCAAGGCCACAACAGCCTCAAAGTCCTGGAGTTGTACTGAAATCCTTCCTGATCCAATCCCTCCCAGGGGGCCGGGGCTGGGCTGGGATTTACACCCACTCCAGTCTCACTGGCTGAGCCTGCAGGATGGTGGCTGGGTGGGAAGCAGTCAGGATTCCCAGGATGTGTTCCCAGTTCCATAAAGTCCCAGCCCAGCAGGCACTGGGCCCAGTAACATCGAGGCATTGTGTACAGCCCATGGCAGCACCCGGGGAAGGAGGGATCTGGTTCTCTCTCAGCCACCCAAGGGGCAGAGTAAGGCAGATAAGCAAAGAGAATATTACAAAATCGATATAAATATTACAAAATAGATATAAATATTACAAAATAGATATAAATTAGGCTCTGGGAATGTACAGAGAGGGACAGGATGCTGCTGGGGAATGCTGAGTCCTGGGCACAGCGTGGAAAAACAGCACTGACACCATCCTGAGCATCCCTACACTCCTGGTATAGCCAATCCACAGCCTCAAAACCCCTCCATGGATGACCAAGACTTGACTGGAAATGTCAGGGATGCCAAATCTAGACTCATTTTACTCCAAAAGCCTGTCCTTATTCAAACTGGAAAGCAAACAACTTCCCTGCCGTGGAGCAGACTGTGGGAAAACTGAATTCATCTGAGCGACAGAATGACTTTTGCAAGGAGAGGAGATAAAATTGTCACTGCTCTGAGGAAAGCAAGAGTAACCCACGTTTTAAAGGATATTTATTTTAAAATGTACGTCACCTGTTACTCTGGGACGTGGAAGTTTCCAAAGCAGAAAGGAATTAAGGAGAAAAATCACACAAATGACTCCCAGCGGACTGAATTATTGAACACAACAGAACTCCTTACAAAGGGAACAGCACATGGACCTGCTCCTCCCAGGCGTTGGGATCAGCATCCCTGCAGCTGCACAAGTGCCACCAGCCAGCCCAAAGCTGGTGCCACACAGCTAAGCCACGCAGCTGTCCCCAGCAGGAGCGGTGGCACAGGGACACCCGGTGCAGCCACTTCCCTCACCCGCATCCAGGAATTCCCAGGGAAACGAAGAAAGCGACAGGACCAGAACTCACAGAGCTCTGTGTGGATGCTTTGTCCTCTAAAAGCTGACACAGTTGGCCAGGTCTAAAAATCATGGAAGGAAATGAATTCAAATGCAGGGCTATTGATCCAAAGCAGGAACATCACTCCTGGATGGCCAAGGACAGGGAAGCAGCAGCAAGAGCCCCTTCGTGACTGCAATGTGCTCTAAAACCCCCTTTAATAGTGGGGCAGAGGCCTGGACTGGGTCATGTTAGACCCCAATGCATTAAACACATCCCCAGGAATCCTCAACAACGCACAGCTCCCACATATTGGTATTGCAGTAAGCGGCCAACAGGATAATATTAAAAAAAGGATATTTTTAGTACTCAGAACTCGGAACTTAAAAAGTGGTGGCTGTTATTAGTGCAAATCAATGCCCAGGCTGGATTAAAGTCCAGATGAATGTATTACACTGATTAAATTCACCACCTGCGCTCCTTATTTGCTGTTCTCATCTCCTGGTTTCCCCGGGTAAGTCCCTGCAGCTCCCATCTAACACAGCCCAGGAGGGGCTTGTTGGCAGATGAGGGGAACGACATCTCCAAACTGTTTCACAGACCCTGAGCCCACAGAAAATCCGATTAAATGAAGCACAACGGCTGGAGAAGCAACACCTGGCCCCAGGAACCAGCCTGGGCCTCGGGTGACTGCAGGGGCAGTGGCAGCCTTTTCTCCCAAGCCAGGGGGAAGCAGAGCCCACCCAGCTGCTCTCGTGCAAACCAAGAGCCCCCCAGCAAAAATCCCACTGATTCCACCTCCAGCAGCAAAAGGAAAAACCAGCATGAGCACCCAGAATAAGAAACGGCCAGACAAAGCTTCTTGCCCCCAAAAAGATGATCTTCATGAGAATCATTCCAGCAAAACCACAAGTCTTCCTCGTGGTTTTCAGGATTCCAGCAACTGGACCAGAAAGCGGCCACGGGCATCCTGAGGGAACGCCGGGATGATCCATCCCTGCCATCCAGCACCCCCGTGCTGGCAGCAAGAGCACAGCAAACCCAGCCAGGCACAGCTCAGGTCCTCCCAGCACCCACATCTCACCCTCCACCCCTCAGCTCCCGACGGGGCAAACAGGCAGGACTTAAGAGAGGTAAAGCCAAGAGATAAGAGCAGAGCAGCTTCTCCCCTTGAGACGCTTGTTGAGCCAAAGCCTGTGGCATCCTCTGGCTCTCGGAGCCCCCTGAGCTCACCGGGGTCCTGGACTGGCCCAAGAACACCCTGCCTCGCTCACAGAGCTGGGAAGCACTGAACATTCCCAGAGCAAACCCTGCCTTCCTGCTGGTTTGGGGCAGCAGCGGCTGGGGCGCCGGGAGGCACAGGGGTGGCACGGCGGGGCTGTGTCACACCCCCAGCTGGGAACTGACATCACGTTCTTGTTCCCACAGCTTTTTGCTCCTGCAGGCCGGAGGGGCAGTGCTGGGTGGGCAGGAGGGGAGGTGTGGGCAGGAAGGTGATGAATGGATGCTCGTTAGAGGCACTGGATGGTCCCGCAGATTCCGTCTTTCTCGCTAAGCCTATTACAGGGATTGGCCAGATCAGCACAGGGATATGCAGCCTTCCACCTCTAAGCTGCTTTGCTCAATTCAGCCTAGGAATGAATGAAAGTCGCTGTCTGATGGCTTCTCAGATTTCACGGACAACTGCCACAGCCAAAACGTCCCCTTCCACAGGAGAAACTCAATGCAGCCACCGGCTACAACGCTCTCCCTCAGCTGGGCCATGGCTGGGATGCCGCTCCCACAGGGTGGAAAGGGAACATCAGGTGTTTTTCCAAGCCATCACCACATTCTGAACCAGCAGCTCCCCCCACAGCCCCCTGGGCTGCTGAGGGAGCAGCAGCAATCCAGGCACAGTGAGAACAGCCATGAGCACCCACATGTCCCTGCTCCCACCTCCCAACCCCACACGGCCTGCACGGCCCCACACCCTGCAGGCTCAGAGCTCTGAAAGCCCTCAGAGAGGGGTGGGATGGGCTGGGGTCCCACCAGGACACACCAGTGTCACCTCATCTGTTGTGTGATCGTCCCTTTCCCCTCTCTCCAGGTCATGCTGCACAGGACACGATCAAGTGATGTCCCTGTCCCACTTCACCTCACCACGGGGCCACATCCACTGCCTGGTGCACGGAAACGATCACCTGGATGGTGCTGGAGAGAACAGCTCTGTACCAAGATAATTCTATTCAAAGTCTGGAGGGCAGAGCTGTCACAGATGAAGTACGGCTGTGTATTATCTGTTGGCAAACACGGGACATAATGGCAGCCACTCAACTTAATGGCTTGAATTCCAGCTCCTCCAAACGAGCCCATCGCCCGCTGCCTGTAATCACAGAATGTATTTAAAAGTATAATTTCCATCCAAAAGGACCAGAGCTGGAGCAATATGACTCATGCAGCTCCCTGTGCACCGGGAAACGCGTCAGGAAGCCTGGGAATTTGTGAGCCCGTTGCCATCTGTGTGGAAACTGGGCCGTGGACATGATTCCTCAAACCATTCCTCTGGCATCCAGGGAAGTCTGGAAGCTGCTGAGCCCCCAAAGTCAGCCCTCTGCACCCAAGGGAGCAGAAACTCTCTGTGAAGCTGCATGTGAAGCACGGGGATACAAATATTAAAGAGGAAGGCAATGGAATTAAAAGGCATCTCTCCCCATGTACCTATTCCAGCGCCCCAGAGCTCCACGGTTCCAGCTGCAAACTCAGCTCCATTCCTGCCATAACAAAATCATCTCCACAGCATAATTAGTGTGCTCGTGTTAAAATGGGTACAAACACACGGAAAGAGGCATCCAAATATGATTTGTTTTTCAAGACAACGTGGTGTTTTCCCTGGCTAACAGATCCGATTCATTAAGGAATAACAAGAGCCAGGCACCACTTGCAGCAAACCTTGCTGCTTTTAGCAGGGAATTATCCATCCCCAGACTGGTGGCACACTATTCCTTTTTACCTGCTATGACTTGACAACCTTTTTTAGTCTCACTTGCCCACACATACATGGCTTACAAAATATCTCTCAAAATCCTGCTCATTCCTAATTTCCTTAATGGCTCAATTAAAACCCCTGGCACTGTTCTGCTCCGGGACTGGATGACTTCCACGACCACACGCCATTCCCAAGGTAGCTGGACAGTTTGTGCGAGCAGGTATTTGCACTAGGATTTGCAACACTCTCTTAGGGCAAACATCTGAGTTGTCTGAAGGGGTTTGGAATGAATAATTTCCTGCGCTATCCACCTTCCTCTAGAAATAACGCTCCATCTGTTCATGGAACAGCTCCCTTCTCTTACCCAGGCAGGATGAAGGTCACGCAAGGGAAAGGAAAATTTGCACATCCCCAACGCCCTCCAACAAAACACAAGGCACGTACCTGGCCAAGGTCAGGAAGCAGTCGAGGGAAGAAATACAGCTGTCAGGTTAAGGGGAGTGAGTAATCACCCAGTGCATCATTGCTGCGACAAGCACCCCAGGACACGGGCTGGAGCCACAACATGTCCTGTGCAATTAATCACTAATCAGGACGTGCTACAGAGAAGTCAAACGGCAAATCCAAAGGTGAACCAAGACATTACTTTTGAAACACCTAAGCTTAAAAAAAAAAAAAAACCCCAAACCTGAAAAAACCTCCAATCTGAGGGGAAAGGCAAATGGAGCGTGCATAAAATCCCCAGCAGCCTCTGGGTGGGAAACAGCTCCCGTGGGACGTGATTCACCCCAGAAGAACCGGCGGCAGCAGAGCCCATGCGAGGCTAATCCCTGGCTGTGCTGGCAGGGAAGGTTTGTCCTTCCCCTGGCCTGTCCCACTGCCTGATCTACACAACCCTGCAGTGAGGGTTTCCATGAAAACAGCAGGGCTCTGCTCGTCCTCCCTGCGCAGAGCTCCTGCCTGGGCTGGGCTCTCTGCTCCCTGCGTGCTCGGGATAACCACCAGCAGTAAATTGGTCACTCACAGCAGCTGGATAACCCCCGACCCAGGAGCACTCACAGCCACTGAGTCACCAAAGCATTAAGGCTGGAAAACAACTCCAAGTTCATCAAGTCCAACCTTTGACCGGATGCCACCACACCAAGGAGTGCCAGGAAGGAGCAGGTTAAATGCAAGTTCAGAAATGATCCAGGAGCCTCACAGACACCTGGGCTCCTGCTCTGAAGAAAAACAACCAACCTCCCCCTCAGTCAGGTCTCCAAAGCATCTCGAGCTCCCCTCTCGTGCAAAGGTGCCACCGGCAGCAGCACCGGGAGGGGCAGTGGCAGCTCCTGGATGGAGGTGATGCATCCCCGGGCCGGAGCAGCGTGGATCTGATCCCTCCCCAGGACTGCAAGAGGTTCTTGCTGCTCCCTGCTTGGACAGGACTGGGAGAGGCTGGGATTTCCCTGCAATCCCAGCTGAGCACAGCCAGCCCTGTTCACAGCGTCCTTAGCGAGGAGGGACACCAAAGCCCACGGGAACATCGAGGAGCCCACGCTCCTCGAATCCCTCGGGTTCTCCCTGCAAGGAACACACAACCCTGGTGTGGCTGATGGACAATTCCAGTGCTGTTTTCCTTTTTTAGAGC
Source organism: Oriolus oriolus (assembly GCA_013400235.1). Lineage (NCBI taxonomy): Eukaryota > Metazoa > Chordata > Aves > Passeriformes > Corvidae > Oriolus > Oriolus oriolus. The sequence continues at coordinate 253,838 of VXBT01008210.1, read as the reverse complement.
AAAACTGGAGTAAAGGATGAATGACAGTCCAGGAGCTTGGCACACACAGGCACAGCGAGATTTGAGAGCACACAGAGCTTGGATGTGGACTGAAACGTGCCCAAATCGAGCTGTCAAGGCTGTCTCCAAGGAATTCTCATCCAAGGATCCACTCAGGCTCAGCTTCAGCTGTTCCATATATTATTTGCCTGGCAAGCAGTCTACACTCAATTAGATCCAGTATGTAATTATTATTCCTTTCAGACATAGGTTTTCCCAAGTCAGAACATTTAAGGATGCCTTAAAGGACTGGTACTTCTAGGATGGAAATATCCAGAAAAGAGACCAAATAACAAAGGTGGGAGATTCTGAGCTGATGGGAAACCTCCAGCTCTTCTCAGTATGATTTTTTTTTTCAGCTAAAAGCAGAAGCTGAGTGTGTGAGCTTCCCTCAGATGTTCCATGCGGTGGGCAGGTCATGCCAGCCACACTATGGATGGGACAAGCAGGGGAAAGGGATCCACCCAGGGAATTCACAGGGATTTTGCAATGCAGTGCTACAGGACATTACATTAATTGATAGTGAAATATGCCCAGATCTCTGAAATAAAACTTTAACTGAGTTATTTTGACTAACAGCTGAAAACCAGAGCATGTACCCCCACTGCTCTGCAGCCCGTTTCATTTCTCTTTCCATCACTGGAGCAACTTCCAAACATTCCCAAGGCTATGCCAAGCCCTGCCCCATCATTAAGAAGTGAAACTGTTCTTTGAAGGCACCCAAGATGTTCTTGTCAGGAAAGTGCTTGCTAAGTACCCTCCTGAAGACATCTGTAAGGAATTTTTACTACCGGCCTAGATATTTACTCCACCTGGAAGAATTAAGTGGCTCTAAGGAGCTTTTAGTTGAAGTAAATCCTCATTTAAACAAGCCCCAGGAAAATGGACAGGGAGCTCCAATTGCCTCATTTGCTTTTGTTTTATGGCCCACTCAGAAGAAAAGGAACAGGGAAGATGGAATGTGATCCGTGTCTCCCAGGTTTCTGTTGCTATTCCGTACCTCACTCCTCAGTGCCCTTCCCCAGCACTGCCATGGAAACGATCAATTATCCTCCTCTCACAAATTTTCACCATCATTTTTCTGGTCAGCGTTGCTCCAGAAAGGAGCTGCCTTCCTGGAACTGCACAGCTGGGATGTGTATCCACAAGGAAGAAGCACGGAAAAGAGCTGGCACTGGAGAAGCGTGGCCAGCAGCAACAGACATGGCCAAGGGGTGGGATGAGCCACTGGGCAAGCGCCTCTGCGGTCAGGCATGATAGAAAAAACCCCTTCTCCTTCCTATTTCATCTGTAATAGCTGGAATCAGGGAGAACCTGGACATCTCAAAAGCATGGAGAGATTTTCCCTTGGGTTTATGTTTGGACAAGGTGCGCTGGGTTGGTTTCCTGGCTCAGATCCAGCGTTTCCCACAGCTGACACAGGTGGAAGGGGCTGGCCCAAGTGTGCTGGTACCCCCACAGGACACGGTGTCATTGCCACACTAACATGATGGAAAAAAGGATAATTTCCCCTCCGGTTCAGCTGCAGTCTTTGATAACCTGGATCACAGTCTGAGCGTGCTGCCACACGGGTTTAGGATCCTGTGATGCAGCACAAAGCACGAAAAAACAAGTGCAAAAAAACCAAAGCCAGCATTTGTTGTGGTCTTTGATACCTTTCCATCTCCACCGCAGCGTGGAAGAGGTGATGTTACTCCCTGACATTCTCTGCTGATATCAAACAGGCAAACCTCGGGAATGTACCTGGGAACTGAGGAACAGAGCTGATAAACAGGAAGCAAACTCATTCCAAACCCATATTCAGTGGGAGAGATGCTCCCAGGGCAAGGAACCACGGGAGCAGCGGTGGCAGGGAATCAGAGAGGAGTCAGGGATGCACTGAAATGAGAGCAAGATCCACGGGAGGCTGTAACATTCCCTCCTCCATGGCTTGTTCTGCACCAAGCAACTCATTCCAGACAGATATCGACAGCGTGGGAGGCATTCAGAGGAAAAGCAACAAATTTTATCAGAGGTTCTGGAAGGATTAATACCCAGGAAAAGATTAAACCTGCTAAAAGCTCAGCTAAACTCCCATTTCAGAGCCTGCTAACACAGCTTCAATAGTTCCAGAGAGGTATTAGTTATGTATAATGGGGAGAGCGGGGAGTCTGAAATGGAGAAAGGCTCCATTTTACCCATCCGAAAGGAAAACACCAACACAGGATTTCAAACACACGATCAACAAGGTGAGAAATAAGAAATAAATGAAGGGATTTTCCCAAGGGAGCAGAGCCAGGGGAGAGCCCCTCTCTGCACCCGGAACCAGAACTCTCCAAACCGTGAGAGCTGTGGATCCCCCCGCCCCCAGCAGCCCCAGCCTCCTTGCCGGAAGGAGCACGGGGCTGCCAAAAACTTTGAGGCAATTCCCTCAAACTCTTCCATGCTTTTGTACCACCACCTGTGGCTGTCTGGGTGTTCAGCCTCACCTTTTCCACCCCTCTGGGAATTCACTTGTCCCAAAAGGTATCTAAGTACTCAGACACATCCTCTTTCTCTCCTTAAAAAGGCAAAACCAATCCCATCTCTGTTATTCATTGCACTCTTTGGAAATGCAGCTCCTCAAACAACTTGTAACAACTCAGGTCAGCAGCCAGTAAATCCAGAGGACATTTGTGAATGTTTCAAAGCACTTTAGTGCCCAAAATAGCCGTACTTAAATAAGAATACATATAAATACTACAGAATATTGCAGTACAGGTGTCTGCACTATCACTAGTGCCAACTCAGAGCACTGCTGCACTGCACAAACCCCTGGGGTCACTGAGTGTTAGAGGAAGAACTGGAAATATCTTTTTGCACTTTAATTGAGCTGGAGGAATTGAAATCCAGATTAGGTGCTGGTACAGGGCTGTGGTATGGGTCAATTCAGGGAGCAGCAGCTATCCAGGGGAAAGGAAGATTTTCCTGGATGCAGCATTCCTGTTTCCCAGGGACAACCATGGAAAGAGAAAACAAATGCACCTCCTTTCGTGTGAGCTCTGGACACTGGGAACACATTTTCCAGGAGCTCCTGTGCCCATCCTAAGCTGCTGTCCCAGCTGTGCCCAGGCTGGGGGGGCCTGGGAGCACCACAAGGGGACCTGGGCACGCTGTCACCTGGCACGGGTACCTAAGGACACGCTTCCCAGGGGAGCACGGAGTTGACACAAGAAAAGGCACAACCTTGCTGTGCCCAGAGATCAGGAGAGGCTGAAATCTCATGGGAGAACCTCCTTGAGTCTCCTACCCTGTCTGTCCTGCTGCAAACGTGGGGAAAGGCAGATTCCTCGGAGCTGCTCGGGACGGCAGCACCGTCCCCACACAGTCCCCTGCTCTCCAGCCAGGGACACGCACCAGAGCAGCCAAATCCATCATCAATCAGCCAAACCCAAAGCTGCTCCTGCTGGTGACACCCCAAACTCTCCTGCAGTAGCCCCAGTGCAACAACCACTCTGTCCTGGAGCCACAGCCCCAGGGAAAACCCCTCATTCCCCAGCTGCAAACGTCTGAACTCCCCAAGTGCCAACAGCTGAGACTCCAGGACCTCTCGGTGCTGAAGGCAGCAGAGAGTTCGGAAATCTCATTAAAGAGCCCTAAAGCACAGTCATTATTTCCCCAAGGCTCCTCTGGCACGAAGGTAATTGCTGCAGGCACAACAGGACCGACGCACTCGGGGGATCACAAGTCTCCACCACCAAACTTCGTTAGGTCGTGGCCATCAGCACGCAGGAGCTGGTGAGCCACAGCTCCAGCTAATTAAACCTGCAGGAGGGGAGCACTCAGCGAGTCTGAGGACAATTATCCAAGGAAGCATTTCGCCAGGACACTGTGACTTCAGCCGGTGCTTTGTGCTCTAAGTGCTGGAGGAGTTTAATTGTCAGCGCTGACGGGAGCCCGCTCCTGACTCATCCCCAGCACACAGGGGCTGCTTTCCCCGCTCCTGAGTTACTTCCAAGGCCACCGCTCCACCACCAGGACCACGCTGGGAAGGGGCAATTTCCTCTGCATTCCAAACCACCGGGCTGGATCCATGGTTTCCATCTGGGCCCATCTCTACCAGCTACAGCTGGCAGGGGAACTGGAGCGAGAGCCAGCAGAGGAGGCTGGAATTCGGGAGGAGTCCTCAGGAACTGGAGATTTCTTCCTGACATAAAATAATGTAGTCTTTAAATGTGAATTTTCTGATTCTTTCAAGCATTTAACTTCTAAAATTGACTTGGGCTTTATTTAATCTTTTAAACACCAAAAAAACCCGAGTTGAAATGTCGTACCAAAGAGAAAAAAAAAAAAAAAAAAGAACGTAAAAGCATAACCATTTGAGTTATGCTCCTAGACATTTGTCAGGATAATTTTATTCCTTCTGAAACACAAACCCTTTCCAAACGGTGAGCAAGGTTTCGGTTTGAAAGCTGCAAGGTCAGAGCAGCACGGGTTTGTGCTATCCGAGGGTTTGTGCTGCCGTCCCCGCGCACACCTCCGGAGTGGCTATTCCCAACCCTCCTCCCCGCAACAATCCTGTCAAATTAATTCATCAGTAAGGACAGATTTTTTTTTTTTCCCTGGCTACTGTGCGTTAATTAGCGCAAGGGTTGCCATGGGAACCCAGCAACACTCGTTAACACCACGGAATTCACCATGTTGGAAATGAACGTGGGCAAGAGCCCCGCACCAGGCGCAACAACAGGCGCCAGAGCTGGGGACGTGCTGGAGCCAGATTGGGCCTCTGATGGAGGCTTTGACGTCTCTCTACTCAGTGTAAGTTGGAAAAACTTCCAAAAACCTGGATATTGCAAGGATCTGTGGTGATAGGACAAAGGGGAATGGCTTCAAGCTGAAGGAGAGTAGATTTATATGGGATACTGGGAAGGAATTCCTGGCTGGGAGGGTGGGCAGGCCCTGGCACAGGGTGCCCAGAGCAGCTGTGGCTGCCCCTGGATCCCTGGCAGTGTCCCAGGCCAGGCTGGACGGGGCTGGGAGCAGCCTGGGACAGCGGAAGGTGTCCCTGCCATGGCAGGGGTGG
>VXBT01008210.1:225955-248698 GCA_013400235.1 Oriolus oriolus | reverse complement strand
TGGACGGGGCTGGGAGCAGCCTGGGACAGCGGAAGGTGTCCCTGCCATGGCAGGGGTGGCACTGGATGGGCTTTAAGGTCCCCTCCCACCCAAATCTTCTGGGATTCTGTGACATCAGGACCAGTTACTGTGAGGATGGGGCTGAGCACAGGCTCCCATTTCCCTGATGTTTTAACAAATGCAATTTTAGGACCCTGGCAGGAATCAAAGTGAAGCAAAACAGGTTGAGCTGAGAGTGCATGAAAAAATTCCAGGCATGTGCCCAGCCCCAGGCACTCACTGCCAATAATTATCAATAACCATCAATAAACCTTGGCCAGCCTAAAGCCTGTGGCACAAACTGCTGACAGCAGCGGGGTGAGCCACGGTGCTCTGGAGGGCTCCCAAACAGCCCCTGCCTGGAGGGATCTCCGCTCCCAAGCCTCTGTCCCTCCGGATTTGCACCCTGTGACACCCCAAGGGAGGTCCCTCCATCACCACACTCGTGCCTGATGGTCAGACAGTCCGCCCAAAAGCCTGGATTTTGCTGGGATCATCCCACAGCCGCTCGTTCCTTGCCCTGAAGCAGTTCTGCTCAGCAGCTCTGGCCTCAGAGCGCTCACGGAGCAGCTCGTGCTCCACCAGCAGCCAGCCAGGCCAGCCCAGGCTCTCTGAGCTCACCTGCACACACACATCCTTCACTCCCCTGTCCTTGTGCCTGCTCCAGCTCAAACACATTCCATGGAATGCTGGCCATCACTCTGCTCCAGCCCGAGCGAGGCTGCACCGCTGTCTGGTGCAGGGCATTCATCTCTCCTGGAAATTCATTCCCCAATCCATGCTCGGATCACACCTTGCTTTTTCCTGGCCAGCCTCTGATCCCTGGGATGGAGGCCAGGCTTTGTGCTGGACACAGAACACAGCAGGCCCTGCTCTCCCTGGGAGCCACACGCTGCTCCCTGCTGCCCTGTGCTGCCAGGGACCTCAGACCTGCTGGCTGCTGCTCCAGAACCCTGGGAATATTCCACATCCTCCTCCACAGAAAAATCCAAGGCTTCAGCCACCTCTCCAAACAGTCCACTTGCACTGTCTGGGTAAAATCAGACCCAAATCTCAGCAGTGTAATAAGGAAGGTATTTCAGAAGCAGAACAAGGTCCCAGCTTCCTCCAGCCACCAAAACCTGAAATAAAGCAGGGATTTGCCTGCACTTTGCTGAGCCAGCTCCTGAGGACGCCAGGCCAGGTCAAGGCAGACTCCTCTCTCCTTCACTTGCTGGAAGAGAAAGAATTTTGGCTTTCCCATCCTGTGAAAAAGCAGAGACCCCCCCAGGCAGAGCCCACCCTGCTGAGGGCACCCACGTTCCCCTGCACTTACAAATGCTTCACTAGGAAGGAGCAGCCAGACAGGACTTTTTTAACCCTTTCTCCTTCTTTCTCTGCAGAGGGATGCACATGGCTTCTGTCAAATCCTAGAGGGCACAGGGAACCAGCCCTGAACATGTCTCTGCAGAAGGTGAGGTGGCTTCCCACATAATCCTCCCTCCAAACACCTCCTCCTACTCCAGGACTGCTTCCCACTCAGCAGATCCTCCTCTCACACCTCAGCATCAGCCACTGCCACAGCTCAGCACATCTGTGTAATGAGAACCAACCCACACACCTCTGGATTTTAAGTACAAGAAAAGGGATGTTCAGGTTTACCAGAGTGAGTTATGTGGGCAAGCTCAGCTTCTCCAGGAGTATCCACATTAGGAAAATTTAATTTCACCAAGCCATTAAAGAAATCAAGCTGAAAAAGATCCCCACTGCCACGTTTCTCCAGCCCTTCACATCATTTTCTAGCAACCCACCCGCAGGAGTTTTTCTCATCTTGAATAAATAGTCATTTTTGCACCTAAGGAAAGACGGAAACATTTTCTATCCTTTCAAACCTTCTCTGGCATCTCCATCGAGCTCAAATCCCTCCTCAAAATACCCTCCAAACTCTGGGGAAAAAACATTTGTGGCTTGTGCTAAAAGCTGCAGAAACTTTCCTTCACAGGCTGATGTTTCTGCAGTGACTCGCTTCCCTCTTACATAATGCAAGGGCCCAAAAAAGACATAAACAGCGAGGAACAGAAATGCTAAACCAAGGCTGGTCTCCAAAGCCCAACTGAATGGGAAACCTGAAACAGGAGAGACTCAGCTTCTGGAAAAACAACTTTTTGACGGCACAGAGCATCTCCTGCGCCCCAGTGCCTGCTGCTCTACCTCAGGTCAGAGCCACTCAGAGCTTTCATGTCACACGGTCCAAGTGCAGAGAGCCCTCCTCAGACCAAGGGCGCTAATTGTATTAATGAAGGCTTAAGGTCAGTACATCCCCATCAAGCCCAAATTGCTGTTTCCTGAATTAATAGTTCTCCGTCCAGTTTCCAGCAGATGGGAATCCAGAAAGCACCAGCAGAGCTGGGAAATCAATGTCAATATGCTAAATCCAGTAGATTTAACTTTGGGGGTTTTAGGAGAGTGAAAGAGATCAGGATTGGGTCTTCTTGTGCCGGGGTAGGATTGGGTTACCTACTCCTGCAGGACTCCTGGTAAAGGGAACAATAACAAGGGAGATCAAGAATTAAGGGCAGTGAAGAAAGCAGACAGGTCATCCAAATTTGCAACAAGATACGACTATAATTGGATAATTCCCAGGCATTTCGTGAGTATCCAAGCCAAAAAAAAAACCCAGGAATAAATAATAAACATGCACACAGCCTCAGGGGCCACAGCCATGCACTACCAGCCCTGGGCATGCAGAGGTGCAGGTACAGCCCACACACAGACACAATTCTGCCATTATCCAATTCCAGCTGCTTCAGGCCATAACTCCTTATACAGAGTGGGGTTTATGGACTTTCTATGTCTTTGATACAGAGAGTACCAAAAGAACTCCTAGAAGCTGCTCAGTGGGTGTGGGGGTGCGGCTCTGCCTCTCCAGAATTACCCCAGGGTTAACCCAGGGCCAATAAAACCCTGCTCTGGACACTCCTGTGCCAGCCCTGGAGCCAGGGCTGTGTCTCAGCCCCGGAGCTGTGACCCCAGATGGAAGTGCTGTGACTGAGGCCAGGGCCTGCCCGAAGGAAGGGCTGGGCAGGGCCAGGCAGAGGTTAAAGCAGAGGAACACGACGTGAGGAGCTGCAGGGGCCGTCACCGGCAGCTCACCAGGCGTCGGGATCGAGCGACCTGACACGGCACAGCTGCTCTGGGTCCTCAGCACAGAGCTGAGGAGCTGCCTGCAAAGAGAAATCTCCTCCCTCCTGTAACCCCCTGAGCAGCTGAGGAGTGCTTCTGCTCCCAGGCTCCTGCAGCTCTGCAGCACATGGAACCGTGGGAAGCTCTAGGGCTGCCAGTCTCCACGAGGGATCCTCGCTCTGGTGTCTAACCTGGAAACATGGAATGCCACCAAAACTAAGCAGCCTGAGGAGACAAGGGACATGCTCAGGGAGGGAGCACTGAAAAGCAGCACAGCAAAACCAGCCACATGCCCCAAACCCTCCCCTGCAGCTCCTCAGCTCTGCCTCAACCATTACTGCTGCTTCGGTGCCTCTCAGAGCTACTGAGTGTGTCTGTGAACCTCCGCTGCAAACCTCCTGGATGAGAGATGAAAAACCCCCCTGATCCTTCCCTCCAGGAGTTAATCCCTTTTATTTGGCCAGATTGGATGCTCTGCCATTCATTCCCCCCTGCAAGCCCCCCATGTAGGGCAGGCACAGCTGTGAGCCCCCCGAGCCAGGGCTGCAGCTCCGCGTGTGCCGCCAGCTCAGGCTCTCTCCTCATCTCCCCTCTGCGCTCACTGCTCTTCCCACGTCTTCTCCCCAGCAGCTTTCATCTGAGCATTGCCTTGCACTGGGAGCTGCAGCGCTCCCGTTGTCAGAGCTGTCTCGGGCAAGGCAGATTGACCCTGATGCATGCAAACGATGCCAGCGTGCAGCAACTTGCTTCGGACAGAGCCGGGAGCTTGCAGTGCGAGGCTGCTCTGGAAATGTCACTGTGCAGGATCCGCAGTGGCTGCCTCCACCACCTCCTCATTCCCAGGGTCATCAAGGTGTGTGCAACGCCTCCTCCACCTGGGTGAAAACACTCACAGAGTCATCCATCCATCCATCCATCCATCCATCCATCCACTCATCCATCCATCCATCCATCCATCCATCCATCCATCCATCCATCCATCCATCCACTCATCCATCCATCCATCCATCCCTCCCTCCATCCATCCATCCATCCATCCATCCATCCATCCATCCATCCATCCATCCATCCCTCCATCCATCCCTCCATCCATCCATCCATCCATCCATCCATCCCTCCCTCCATCCATCCCTCAGATCTTCCACGCTCACAGAGAACGTCCCAGCCACGAGGCAGCAGCACCGTGGCTGTCTCTGGCCTCCCCCAGGGCTGCAAAGCATCACTTGGCATTATTTATCTACACTTTCAACCCCAAAATCCCCACAATTTCTCCTAACAGGTGCTGCAGGTCACACAGCTCAGCAGGTCACAGATACATGAGCTGCCACCAACTTCACATTTTCACTTTCTGAGCACTTTCTCATCCCAAACTCCTCGTTTCAACCAGCACAGAAACTCCTTTTCTCCAGCACCTTGGATTTTTAACAGAAATTAAGCTCAACCCAACACAACCTTCCCCCATACCCTGCTAAACTTGCTTTTTTCCTACTGCAAACCCAGTACACAAGCACAGAGGGAGCCTAAGAACTCTAAAAAAACCAGAAAAACTGCAGAAAACCTCAAGAAAAATGAAACTGAAAACTGGGTTCCCCCAGCTGGACAACGAGGAAAGCACCTGGTGCCCGTGGGCAAAGCTGTCATGGCCCTGCAACTCCCTCCCTGCAGCGCCCCAGGCACTGCCACAAGTTTTTAAATCACTGTTACCTCAACCATCCTCTTTTTATTTGTGCCTTGTAGAAGGGAGATTTCTGTCTGTTATTTTTAAACTGGGGACCTTACAGATGCCAACCTTTGCAGACCAGCTGGCAGCTGGGATGGTGCCCGTGGGAAGGCACCGGAGCCGTGCCCGGAGCCGGGGGACGCTCGGCCTCCTGGGCAGAGCTCCAGATGAAAAGGAGCTTTCCTTGCTGCTTCTCCACTCCCCATCCTCAGTGCTGGAAAGAATTCCAGACTCAGAGGGACCCAAGGGATATTGTGCAGAGAAAACCGTGGGCAGCTGATACATCGGGGTAATTCTGGAACTGAAACCTGCAGGGACTTGCCTTTATTTTGGCTTTTTGGAGTGGTTTTTTAGTGTCCTGCGTGAAATTCTCTTTCTTTCAGTGGTGCCTCTGGAAAATTAGCAACAGAGAGATTTGCTCTGAGCTTTTCATCTCCTGTCTGCATGAAATTGCAAACACTCATAGAAGGTTTTGAGTGCATGTGCCTTGGTTCTGAAGGACCACGAGTGGGATGAAGGTCCCACGACAGCAATTCCTCACTCAGCTTCCATTCACTGTGGAAGAGTTTGGCACAGAACGTACTGAGGGCCCAAACAAGGGTGCCCACACCTCCAAAACCCCTGTGCCATCGAGATCTACCCTCTCAGAGCTGTGCTGCTGGCGCAGAAAGGACATCAGCCCTCCCTGCAGCAGCCACAGACATTGGCCACGAGCCTGGCGAGGGGAACAGAGCAGCCTCACAGGGAGATTAACAAATCAATAAACCCAGAGGAAACCACGCTCAAATCCAGAGCAAACCCCGCTCCAAACCAGCTGGGAGAAGGAAGGACAAGGAGATGCTGAGGTGGATGGTCAACCTGTCAAAAACAGTGGTGGTGTGGTGGTTGTGGTGAGCAGCAGGCCAGGCTGAGAGGGCACATCCTCCAGCAGGGAGGAACAGCGGCCTGGCCGGGGCTCCCTGCAACCTCACATTGACCTTTCCCATCACCACAGGATCTCAGAGTGCTCAGCATTCCACACTGTGGAAGAGAACTCACCCCAGAGCGACTCACCACGCTCAGTCCCCTCTCCCCCAAACAATCTGGTTTTCCTTGGCTGGTCGAGTTTTAATAAACATCATTTAATCCCTGCTTACCAAAGCAAAGCACAGCTCCCTGGGACAAGCTGGGATTGTCACACTGACTCCAGAGCACGTGGATCATTCCCACAGCCTGTGCAGATGAGTTAAGCAATTGGTAAGGAAGACACTGGGGTTTGTAGCAGCACCAGCACCCATCCCTTCCCAGCCTGGCACACCCACTCTGCCAGGAAAGTGTTTCTGCCCTAACAGGCTTCAGCCCAAGCCACTCCTTTGGTGCTGTCTGCCAAACCCTGACACCCAGGGTCACGGATGTCAGGAGAGGATGGTACCTCTCAGCTGAGAGATACGGTGAGCAGTTCCTGCATTTCCATTTCATTTTCTACTGCGTGTCCTACCCATGTCCTTCTGTGGGCAGCCCTGTGGCATTCCTGGGAATAGCTTTGGGATAATCACAGCCAGACCTGAGTGAAATCACTCTCCCTTCTCACATATTCATCCTGAATTTCTTTGTTCTGAACACACACCAGCCCTGAGCAGTCACTACTACACGGTGAAGACTGCTCCCTCTCTGCCTTTGCAAGGCACCAGCCTCAGGGATGGAGGGGCTGGAGGAAGAAAGTATTGGAGCAATGAATCCTCAGCTCAGACTCCTCATCAAGCAATACTGAAAAGAGGGAGGTGCTATGAGATCCCGAAAAAACTCCCATCTGCATGGAACAGCAAAGAATTATTCATCAATTAGAGAAAGGTTAAAGGCCAAAAGCTCCTGTGGCACAGTGTCCTGCAGCCTCTGAGAACTCATTTCTTCCTGCAGGAGAGACTCAGCCACATCCTTATTCCACCTCAGGGAATACTGCGTGCGAAGGAAATGCAGGAATATTTATTCTGCCTGCTCTTCCGAAGTGCCACTGACAGGTACACGATGCCAGGGATGCTGCTGCCCTGTAAACACACCGAGTTTTGGGAGCAGAATTCCAGGGAAGACTGCAGGAAACAGAGCATCCCACCTGCAGAGAGCACAGCACCGACATCCTCTGCCCGGTGCAGCAAACTGGGCAAAGTTCACGCAGAAATAAAGAGAAAACAAGATAAAAGAAAAGCCTGGCATCCCAGAGGGGGAAACATCCCAGTGCCACAGAATTCTGATGTGCACCAGCTCTGTGCTTAAACCAACAGGTGCTTCGGATTTTCAGACACAGAGCAAAATTCCAGCTACAGAAAAACATCCCTGCTGCTGGATTTTGGGACTTCTCTGTAGGTCTCTGCCACCCCCAGATATCAGGAAACATCAGCTGTAAACAGCTGCCAGGTCTCCTCTTTATCCACGGGGGTTTGTATTCCCTAAAAGTCCCCAATAGCAGTATATTTTGTCATACTGGCCCAAAATAACCTTGAAAATATGCAAAGAGTTATGATTTCTGACCTTCAAAATATTGTAGTCGTGACATTTCACTTTGTTATTCCAGCCATGGACAAATGGTTCTGCTAAAATATTTGTCACAAAGTAGTCCCCTATGCCCAGACCACAATCATCTTTTTTAGCAACTAAAAAGGTTCTGCTAAACCATTATGAACTTAACTCCAGCCAGGAAAGACATGGAAGAGCTGGAGCACCAAGGCAGCAGCTATTCTTGTTAAATTGGTCTCAATTTTTCAAGGACCCTGTTGAACATTATGGAGGTCACAGCCTGTGCCTCTGTGAAAACCTAAGCAGTCTCTAAAACCCACGGAGTTTAATAAGGAATGCTATATTCCCAAATTGCCTCAAATGTTTTACAGGGTATTACGACTTTCACTTTTATAGGTCCAAACCACTAACCAAATAAAAAGTCTATTTCTTCCAGATTTTCAAGGTTCAATTTTTAAAAGGCCAGAGGCACAAACTGTTCCTGTGAGCCAGGGAAGCCTCAGCCATCAGCTTCTATCACAGATCCAGCCGTCCTTCCCAGCTGCCACGCTTTGTCCTCCCTGTGCACACGAGCTGATTCCCATATGAACCTGGTGCCATTTCCTTTTTTCAGCTTTCCTAATCACAGAATCATGGAATGGTTTGGGTTGGAAGGGACCTTAAAGCTCATCTTGCTCAGGCCGTGGGCAGGGACACTTCCCACCGGAACAGATTGCTCCAAGCTGGCCTTGCACACTTCCAGGGACGGGGCAGCCACAGCTCCTCTGGGCAGCAATGTTCTAAATTCTCATGTCCTAAGCTCTTTTTGCATTTCTGAGGTAAAACTTGTCCTGAAAATCTGAAATCACCTGTCATGGGCTCAACAGCATCAGGTGATGGACCTCAGCATCCTGTGGGATCACGGCGCCCACTTCCCTGGGTTGTACAGTTTCCCCAAATCTCCTCCACGCAGATCCCAATTTCCCACAAGTGTGACCTGTATGGGCCACAGTGGTTTATCTGCCTTGTCCTCCCCCTCCTCCTGCCCTCATGGCCACGCTGTTGTTCCCTGGCAGCCCGAAGCCCTGCCCGAGGCTGTGCCACACCAATTTGCTGATGGATGCCACAGGCAATCCCTGGGCTCAAGGCAGCTCTATCCCTGGCCACGGATCTTCAAGCAGGGGCAGGGATTAGGGCAGTGATGGTGCTGGTGGCGCCTGTCCAGCTGGACTGAAGCTGTGACATTCCTCGGGGTCAAACAGTGGCTTTCCAGGCACTACCAGTGGATTTACACTTTTCATCTACTCACTGTCGGGGCTGTAAAATTCCATCTTTCTTTCCCTGCTGTCCTTCCCTCCCAGATTAATTTCATTAACAGCTCTTTTTATGGGCACTATAAAGCACCATTCCACATCTAGGCCCTGTTTCAGAGGATAAATTTCTACAGGGACCTTCTGGGATCCGAGGGCGACTCTTCAAGCACGCTGCAGGTTTTCCTCAATAGATCACATCCCCTTTGTCCCCTTCAGAGGTCTGAGCAATGACACACCCAGTCAGGTACTGAAATACTGCAGCTGCTTTCTCTAGGGTGCAGATATTGAACATAACCACCCCCAAATGCAAGCAAGGATGCTCAGGACCTGGGGCCTTCAGGTCCTTTGGGTCAGCTCAAATCAGCTGCTGGAAAACCTATGCAAATGCTGCTTCTTTGGGATTTCTACTTTACTTTCCCCCGTCAGGTTTCCCAAATAAAACCCAATGTCTCATTTCCCACTGACTGACAGCGCTGCGGTTCAGCCAATTAACAACCCCATGCACGGCTCTGTGCCTTGATTACTCCCTCTCCTTTATTATGAAAGAAAATGTCAAATACTTTAATTTGACTCTTTCAGGAGCCTTTGAGCAGTCCAGGAGCAGTTCCTCACCTCGGAAAGAACCGGCTCACAGGGGCTGCTCCACGCACGGCCCCAGATCCGACTGCTGATCCCATCAGAGCTGCAATCCAAATCCTGCCAGGCTGACTCCCAGTCTCCAGCAGCGAGGCCAAATCTCTGCTGCCTGGGACTGAAATTCTTATCAGATAATTTAGGCTGGATTTTCACCTCGATGCTGAGCTGCAAACACCAGCCCTGGCTAAGCCGAGCCCTCCACAGACACCCACCCAGTTCAGGGGCTATTGGTCACTGCCCTCGTGCCACCTGGGATTAAGGTGCCACCACAGGCCAGCCCTAAGCACCTGCCTCCCCCTGATGTTGGAGTCTCTACACATTTTTTGCTCTCTCTGATCCAGCCTGGTCCACCCCGTCCCTGTGCTGGTGCTCACACGCAGCCGTGTGGCTCCGACTCCACATATTCATCAACTTCTGACGGAGCACTCGGCTCCTGCCAAGTCCCAGGGGATGTTTTCCAGGGAGCAAGTGAGCCCCCGCCGGGGGCTGGGGGGGACAGCCCAGCCCTGGTGCTCGGCCCTGCCAGGAAAGCAGAGCCGGCAGCACAGTCCTGGAGCGTCACTGCTCCGTCCATCCCACACAGAGAAACATCCTCGATGATCCTTGGACAGGGATACAACGCTGCTCTCCTCACTTCCCAAGCTCTGTTTCACTGGAGTGCTGCACGTTTGCTCCAGCCACAGCCGTGCTTGCTAAATGCTGAGCGTCTCGCTCCCTCCTCCTCTCCCTCCCAATTTTTCCTCCCCTGCTCCAGCCAATCGTGCAGGGGAAAATTCCAGCCTGAGCTTCATTAGTATAAGATGTAAAAATAGAAGTGCATTATCTTTTGTAGTTCTCTCGGTTGATTCAGCAGCAGCGTGAAGGTAAAAGAATTAAATGTTTGTCTGGTGATAGAAACAAGCCCAACAGGAGAGACTGGGCTGGGCTTTTCTGGAAGCCGAGCGTGGAGATCTGGGGGCTCTTGTGCTCCACAGACTTTGCCCTCCCCGCTCTCCATAGCTACCAAGAGGATGATGATGCCACCCTCCCTCCTTCCCTCCTCCTCAGCTCCAAAATAAACACAGGATGGAGGCTTCGGGAGAAGCTGGCAAATGCCTCTGCTGCAAAGCACGGACCTCCCGCAAGAACTTTTGCTGCCATCCCCCCAAATCCTGCCTGGCAATTCCCTCAGCACCCCCAGAAGCTCTCCCGGAGCCAGGAGAGCTGCGGGAGCGGGCGGGTGTCTGTGTGGACCAAGGTCAACACAGGAGATGTTCAAAAAACATTAGTGAGTTGACTTGATCCTTCATCAAAATACTTTTTGCTTTTCCTTCCTAACACTTCACTGCCCACGACGTGGCAGGCTGAGCCGATGTGACAAACTGTCGAAACACATTTTTTTGAACAGAAAAAAAAATTAAACCTAGACTTTAAAGGTAAAACTGGCCCTTCTGAGTCCCTCTATCACATGTGACATTCCTGCTGGAAAAAGAAGGGCTCTGAGAGCAACTTGCCAGGAAAAGGCTCCAGTGAACTGGTGGGAGCTCCAGCCTGCAGGGATCTCCTGGGCTTCACCTTGCCCTTTAAGCTCCCATCAGTTAATAAAAGCAACCACAGAGGTGCAAAGGCACCTGAGCATTTGTCAATCCCCCCCCCAACAAACCTCCGGTAAGACGCTGTTCATTGATTCCATAAAGTAACAAGCAAATATTCCCTAAATTATTCTGCTGGCACCGGCAAAAATACCTGCTACTGAAGGGAAAGGACCACAAACCCCATCATTTCTCCCTCCCCAAATTCCCACTCTGTGCTTTATGACTGCTGTTGTGTTGGTAATGACCTATTTACCACCAGGCTGTGGAGGGTGGCAAATCCCAGCCACCTCCGAGCTCCCTGCTGGAGCCTGAGATTGCTATTGATGAGCTCCGTGGTTGGATGTAAAGGAAATGAGTTGAGCTTAAGGGCTGCTGGCACTCTCTCTGGAGAAATGCCAGGGAATTTTTAGACAGTCTTCAACCCAACAATGAAATGCCATGGATGTGAGTCAGAGTGGATGTGAGCATCTCGGTGGGAATCGGGGAGCAGCCAGCTCCGTCTGGACGTGCGACATCTCAGCCCCAAGGAACCACCGGAGAGCCCAGGCGTCCAACCTCACTGATGTGGGGCTCTGGAGCTGCACACAGCTCCACACTCCCTGCCTGCACAGAGGGGCTGCACCCCTGCACTGAGATCCCCCAGGATCCCCCAGCCCCTGGGCTGTCATTTCTCATGTGTGGGGCTGCAGATCCGTGCCTTGCTCACACTGCGTGTGTCTGCAACATGCAGCAGCCTGGACAATTCTTATATTCTCAGCTTATAAATACATCACGTAGTAAAAACCAGCCTTTCCTTGGGGTGGATGGGCAGTGAGTGTGTGCAGAAAGCACCTTACAAATGCCTGGCCATACTCATTAATACAGACCTCAAAGAGACTAAACCTTTATGTTTGTCTCCAAAAACTGGTTACATATTTACTTTTATTCCAAAATGATTCTCCCAGAAGTGGAGTGGTTTAAATTTAAATGTCGGTATCTTATATCAATGCATGAAAGTGCAGGACAAAAAAAAAATTAAAACCTGATAGCTGCAAGAATCTTGTGACTTCCTAACGCACTGGAAAGCTCCGAAGTCTCAGCTAACCAAGAATCTGGTTCATGATTTTAAAGGTCTTGGGCTCATGTCCAAACTCCCAGAATCTCCCCAGTGTACTCCACTTTTAGGTCCACCGGGATGAGCAAGATCCCTGGAGTTCCAGCTCACAGATTTAAAATGGCTGGAGCTCCTGCAGGGCAAGAAAACGGGGGGAAAGTTTGTTCTGTATTTATGCACCAGGTGGGGAGAGTTTCTGAATAAGTAGCACAGGATGCAACAGAATTATCTAAGAATTAAGGCCTATTTTATGCTAGAAGAAGAACCCAGTGCTCTTGGTAATGAATACAGGAGCCTTTTTAACAATCAGCCCTCGAAGCTGCCGGGCACAGATAAGGCACCGTGGCCGGGTCTCTGCAGCACCCCAGCTCACCCAGCGCTGCCTGCGCTTTCTAAGGTCAGCCAGAAATCCAGAGCCCTTCTGGCTACACCCCACACCCCAGGAAGGCTCGGGGTAGGCTCCTGGACTGCCAAGATAAACCCTGCTCCTGCAGCCAGCTCCGCCTCTATCCATCTCCTCAAGAGCAGTTATCAAAACACTGATTTGCAGGATCTCGCTCACTCGTTCCTCCTTCTTTAGGACCAGCGCCAAGCCCAAGACTTCTCTGCAGCTCCTGGCACCTCGAACCGCAGTCTGCACCAAATCACCACCAAATCAAACCCTGACCTTTCAATCCAGCAGCCCTTCCAGGTTCCCGAAGCACTGGTGGCCACGGGACACTGCAGCCAGAGGGGGAGGGATGGCTCCGCTGCCCGGCTTTCCAGCACAGGCAAACTGGCAAATCCTCCCATCTGTTACAGGCTTGGATCGGCTCCAGGAAGTAACAATAAAACCCTGCCCTCCCCTGCTCCAGCCTTACCCACGGCCCACTTCCAGAGCCCTTCTACTCCTGAGTCCATCTGGCCTGGGGAGGTTTGCTGCTCCTCTCCGCAATTATCATCAGAATAAACTCT
Organism: Oriolus oriolus; assembly: GCA_013400235.1. Taxonomy (NCBI): domain Eukaryota; kingdom Metazoa; phylum Chordata; class Aves; order Passeriformes; family Corvidae; genus Oriolus; species Oriolus oriolus. The sequence goes on along the minus strand of VXBT01008210.1, from coordinate 235,738 downwards.
ATTTTGGGCACACCCTGCTGGTGCTGCCCCTCCATTAAGCCCAGAGGTGCCTGCAGGAAAAGCTGTGCTCCTTGGAATTTGGGGGGCTCTGGGCTCCAAAAAGCAGACTTGAATCCTCTGTTCTGCTCACGAGCCAAAGGAAGACTGTCCCTCTGAGAACCTGTTCTGGTATTTTCTCCAATCCCATGAGAACTGCCCCACGTGAAGACACTTCAGTTATTTTCCAGAAATACAAACCCATGGCCTAGTGGAGTACATTTTCTGCGTGTTCTAATTTGTCCTGACCTCCAGCCCCAGATTTCCCTTTATAACACACTCCTCTATTCTTAGTTTTACCTCCTGCATTGTATCCTTCCCCCTCTTCCAGCTGCACTCTCTCCGCTTGGAAAAGCCTGAATCTCCCCTTTCCCCACCTCCTTCCCAGACTGTGGATGGTTCCTTTGCATGCAATCCCATCAGATTCATCCCAGCTCATCCTAACCTGCTGCAAACTCTCTTTTCCCATTCCTCCCTGCTGCTCTAAGCCAGTATCCCCAACACAAACACACGTAACACCCTGAGAGTGACACGGCGAGGGGGACATGCCTGGAAGCCAGGAGGGAGGCCAGGGGAGATATTCCATACCTGAGCAGGAGTGCACTGCTCATATTTTGGGCCATTCTGCTGGGAATGCGAGTGTCTGGCTGTCAGGAAGGTCAGCAGCTTCCTCGGATTCCTGTCTCAGAGCCTCACCTGGCTGTGAAGCTGATGTGTGGTCCTTGAGGAGCCTGGCTGCCTCCTGGGTAACTCAATCCCTGCCTCACTGAGTCCATCCCCAGGAGCAGAGCAGGGCTTAGGGACACTCCAAAGGCCGTGGCAGCACAGCCTCACTCGCTGCAGGAGCACAAGGATCCTCCTGCAGCCCCAGCTCTGCCCAAACACCTCCCTGCTCCTGTCTCCACACAGCCTGGGCCAGAACTGGATTCAAAGCAAGGCACCCTCAGCAACCCCGAACGCCGAGGATGGACCAGAAACGAGGTAAAACCTCCCTCACAAATGCCACCAAATACAAGAGAAATGTCATGCTGGCCTTTCAGGAGACTGCTGGGAATGACATGGATGACATCTGTTAGAGTCAGGACTTAATTCTGTCGAATCACCAGAAGCCTGGAGCACTGATGGACTTTCACCAGTCTCTTACGCTGGGAATCCGTAGGGTGAAAGGAACCTCCAGGTGATGAGGCAGCTGGAATGCCTGTGCTGCACGGCCTCACCTCGTGGATTTAATCAGGTGATCAGAGGGAAGAGCACAGCACAGCCCCAGCTCTGCCACTCACACAGAATTCCTGCCCAGGGAAAACTCCCTGAGAGGGGACAAAGCCCGCCCCGACCCCTCAGCCACGCCTGGGAGATGTGGGGTGATCCTACAGAAACCCCGGGCCTTCCACCTTCCAACACCCCGTTCTCACTACCAAAACCACCTCCTGGTGCTCCTCAGGACACAACAAGAGGCAAATTCAGAGCAGAAAGCCCCGGGACACCCCTCACTGCCCACCTGCCACACATCCGGGGGGACATCTTTCTATGGCCACTGGAAGGGGGGACTCAAATAAACTGTGGGAGGAAGCTGAAAATAACAATCCAGAAAGCTGCAAACATCTGGAAGGCCAATGCTTTGCTCTACAAATTCTGCATTGATTTCTTGCCTCAAATAGATTTCTAGATGGATTGCAATTAAAATGAGTTACACAATGCTGGAAAAACATCACTCATTTCCGCTTCAGATTTTATTTTTGCGTCTTTGCTTTCTAGATCCTTTTGCGTTTCAACAGCCACTCCTTGGATCTCAACTGTCTTTTTCTTTCCACTCCTCTTCTGGCCAAATTGCTCTGCATCCATTTTTACCTTTTATTCCTCCAAGGATGCTGCTGGTGGTGGCTCACACAGCCCTGGAACAATTCCCTGGTCCGCAGTAAAAATCCCCACTGTGAGCCCTGACTGCAGCTGCTGAGCAAACCCACAGAAACCTCTGAGCATTTATCAGAGGCAATTCTTCTGTGAGCTGCCCCGAGCCCTCAGGATCCCCTTGTCACATGCCTCCAGGACATCAATTTCCATCTACTGTCCTGATTTCTGCTCAGAAGCCACGGGGAGGGAGGAAAACGCTGAGGAAGGCTGGGCTACAGGAAAAGAGATTTACTTTGCTGAAAACCTTGTAAAGCCAGGCCAGCTCCCACTGAAAAGGGCAGCGCTGCCATAGCCCTGCCCCAGCCCTTTGCTGCCCATTCCTGCGCTGGGATGGACTTGAAAACAAGATGATAAAACACGGGATTTCCATCCAGCCAGCTGCAGCAATGTCAGCCACCAAGGCCAGCCCTCCCGAGCACCAAGGCTGAGTTTTACAGAGCACCTGGGAGAGATTAACTGGAGACCACTGAGGGAGAGCAGGTTTAGGCGGGATACTGGGAAGAAATCCTAAATCCTTCCCTGTGAGGGTGGGGAGGCCCTGGCACAGGGTGCTCAGAGAAGCTGTGGCTGCCCCTGGATCCCTGGAAGTGCCCCCTGGATGGGGCTTGGAGCAACGTGGGATGGTGGAAGGGTTCCCTGCCCACGGCAAGGATGGGGTGGGATGGGATGAGCTTTAAGGTCCCTTCCAACCCAAACCATTCCATGATTCCATCATTATGAGCACAGCAGCCCCTCTGCACTTACCCAATACAACCTCAGTCTCGAGCTGCTGTGAATAATACAGAAAACTGCTGGTATTCCCAAGCCTTTGATCTTCATTTGACTTTTGAGGGTTTTCAGGCACCGTTTTCATTTAAAAATAGAAGAAGTACTCAAGTATTTATACAGCACAAAGGCTTTAAAGGCTTTAAAACTTCAGAAAAGATTTTTAAGATGCCAGAATGAAGAATGTCAAGTATTATCACTGCTTGAATTTCAACCTGAGTTGGAAAAACCCTGCAAAGGTAAAAGTGTCTGCAGGAGAAACAGCGAGGCAAAAGGAGCAGTAAAACCCACTGCAGTGATGGGGAGATGCTTCCAGCTGTGGGAGACCTGTTCAAAGGAGGAGGAGAAGTCTTCCCTGACCAGCTGAGAAAATCACTGCTCAAAAACCAGGCGTGTCCTGCCTGTCCTGACAGAACAGGAGGGAACAGTCCTCCTTTTGGGGAGAGGATGGCCAAACACAGACGCTCGAAAAGGAAAGATTTGGGAATTAAGACTTGAGTTTGTATCACTCAGAGACAGCACTTCAGGCCATGCCAGCATCCAGAGCAGGGCTGGGCTGCTTGGGTGGCTTTTGTGCCATTCCTCTGTGCTCCACGAGCCTCTCGTGGCTCTTTTTGCGGGCTCTGGGGTGGGAATTATGGATAACCCTGAGTGGTTCTGCCCCGGAGCTCACGCCACAGGAGGCTGAGCAGCTACTCCAAAGCTCCTGGTTTTACTGAGGTATTTCTACTTAATGCCGATTAATTTCTTGACAGCACAGAAATACCACAAAAGGCTTAGAGAAACAAAAAAAGCCTCATTTAGATCAATTAATAACAGAGAGCAAGTGTATTATTAGTGAAGGCTCTAACGAAGTGCAGAGCCCTTCTCGAGCTGCAAAAACATAAGGCTGAGCTCTGACGCTGCATATGCAAAATATGTGAGGGCAAACGAATCTTTGGTGGAGCCCTGCTGACATCACTGCTGGGATCTCGGGAGGAATTCAAGATGTTGCTTGAAATTGAAGCAGGGAGCTCCTGGGTGGGAGCTCTGCTCTGCCAGGGGCCCCCGCAAAGCCACAGAGGGTGAGAGGCATTTTTCATCCATCTGCTACAATCCCACCTGCCTCCAGTACAGCACTGTGCATCCTCACTTGCCAAACCCCCCAACAGGAAAGGGCAACTTCCTTCTGTGCATTTTACAGAAAGAGAAACAAAGATGTAGAAAGATGAAACAGCCCCTGCAGCATCACCCTGGCTGCAAGAAGTAGGGGCAGGGGGGCAGTTCCCCCAAATCCCAGCCCTTGGAGCGTCCCATCATTCCCCAACTGCTCCAAACACAGCTCAAACCAGACTTTCAAATAGAATATGGACAGCCCTGATGGGTGGTGGACAGAAAGCACATCCCCTCTGCTGAGCTCACGACAATTTCTGGTTGTAACAGAGACTTTTGTGGTTTTAAAAATACAGAGGATTTAAATTCTCTTGTCTCCAAACAGCAGAAACTCAAGAGCTAATGGGGGTGAAGACAGAGCGCTCTGGATAAACAGGTTATTCCGTCACCATCAATTATTGTGTCTCTCTCAATTTGCTCTGCAGCGAGCGTCTCAGACACTGTCCCAGACAGGGCACGGAGCTGCCTGCACTCCTGCTCTCAGCAATTTACTGCCTCCTCGGGAAGGCTTTGATATTGGCAAACCACAGCAGAGCTTTCTCTTTGCTTGAAAGGCACCCACGGGCTCAGCCACAGCGGAAGCGTTTGCACTGCCCTCAGAGATCAAAGTGGCTCAGAACCTTTCGCTTTTATCGGGCAAATTAAAAACAAACAAACCCTTTCCTTCCTCTCCTTTCACTCTGCTAATGCCCATTCCCCTCCTAGGCTTTCCAGGCATCCTGCAGGAACACAGGGATTCAGTGAGCAGCCTGGAATGAAGCCTGGCATTAGAGATGGAGGAACAGAGATCCAGCACTGTGGAGAGCTGAGAGCACCCACCCGCCGTGCAGGGCTCCGTGCCCACCGCTCCCATCTCTGCCCGTGCCAACGCTCACAGGGCACATGGACGTGCCCAGCATGGAGGATTCAAACCCCTGACATTCTAGCTGTCTGACTTCCTTGGGTTTTTGTTCGTGCTCCTCTGTGTGTCCCTAATTCCTGCTGCTCCCTGCTCCCCGCCCGGCCAGCACGGAGCAAACCGCGCGTCCCCTCTCATCCCCGATGCTCCAGCACACGGTTCCCCGAGTGCCAGTGGGACCAGACGAGCGCTCATCCAGCTGCAGGAGCCTTAAAATGGTGATGAACCCTGTCTGAATCCTGTGTGGGCAGGCCAGGCACGGCAAGGGAGAGGGGGAGAGCCGAGGAGCAGCAGCCCGGGGCTAAAAGTGGATGTTGACTTCACTCTCCCATTTGGGAGTAGGTGGAGGAGGTGGGTGGCCGTGAGCAGAGGGGAGGCGGAGGGGGCAGCAGCTATTTCCAGCTGCACTCATGTGCCATTTCTCTCCGTGCTGAGATTTGAGAGAAAACAGCAGGAGGTGGGGAGTGGGGGGAACCAAAAAGGAAAATCACAGACTCTGTGCAGGAGAACATGTTAAGGAACAAGAGAAAAGTCGTTAAAAATCAGCGCAGCCCTGAGATTCTACCAGTACTGGGGGGTTTAAAAATATAACAAAACCCAAGGCTGCTGGGACTGCTTTCCTGCAGCAGAAACAAGAGGATATGATGGAAATGAGGCCGCTTGACCGAGGGGCTCAGGCCAATGTGTGGCCCCAAAATTATGGTAAAAGCTGCTGCTTGCAGAAAGCTTCCCTCCTAATAAACTGTGAGGTCTTCTTGGCTCCCAGAGATTATGTAATATGTTCTTGCCTGCCGCTGCTGCTGCTGCTGACTCATATTTTCCAAAATATATCTGGGAAGGAAAACATATGCACATGTGTTTTAATCCATAGGTTTCCCTGCCCATGTACAGAGCGATCCACGGGAGGCGCGGCGCTGCCCGCACACGCGTGTACACATGTGTGCGCTGACGTGTGCGGGGAGGAGAGACAGCAACAGCCTGGCAGCTGCTCGAAAAACAGAGATTAAAGCAGCTCTGCTTTCTGGGGCAAAGCACAGCAACTCTGTGACACGGCGCAGGAGGGATCAGGGAACTGGGAAGCCACGGAGGGAGACGGCAAAGGGAGAAGCACCGAGCGGGCGCTGCCAACAACCTCCAGCCAAACCCGGGCTCTGGGGACCACAGACTCGTCCTGAGCTACAAATCCAGCTGGGAAAATGGGGTTTGTGACAGCTGGGGCCACTGTGACAATCTCCAAATGGCAGTGGGTTGAGAGGGACATTGGGGCTGGCCTCAGCACGCGGCTCAGCAGCACCCACCCCTGCAGAGGGGTGCTGGGGGCAGCAGTGCCAGTGCTCCCTGGATTCCATAAATCTACAGTCTCGCTCCTGTTAATGCCTGGGAACACTTTTCCCAGGCTCTGGGTGTGCACTGAAGAAGCCAGGCTTCTCCTGGCTGAAGATTTCTAACTCTAAGGCAGCCCGTTAGTCTCAAGCAAATTTGTTCCCAGCCTGCAGGTTTGGGAGGTTCAGCTCCTCTGCTCCGTGCCCGGGTGCACTTTTAATTCCTTAGGAAAGACTTTTTGACAATTCCGCAAAAGCCTCAGTATCCAGGAGATAGGATCGATCTGCTGCTGGGCATTGGAAGACAGATCCATCTCCCCTGGACCAGAGGAGACTGAAAATCTATCCAGATGTCAACTGCTGATCACCAAATCAAGGCAGACGCTCCGCGCCGATGACAGCCCGGTGTCCTCGCACTGTCTGCTCCTCGTGCCTGTGCGCTCGGGCAAAAGCAGGGGACAGTTCCCCACACAGGGACAGGGGACAGTGCCCCTGCCCCTCCTCACCCTACACACCCCTCTGGAGAGGGCACGGTCCTTCATCCCTGCATCATCCCCATACAAGGGCACGATTGATATTCCCTGCCTTGTGCATCCAGCACCAGAGTTTAGACAATTCTATTTTAACACCTACAACTTCATCAGGGTCAACTTCTCTTTCTTGTTTTACAGCAACTTTAAAATGTTTCATCTGCATTCAAAACTGGTTCTGTAATTGTTACTTTTTAACTTAATTCTCCTAGAACTTCACAAAGAGCGAACGTCCAGCGTGCCTAAAAGGCTTTGGAATAAACCTTAAAAACAAACATTAAAGATTGATCACGCTTTCTCAAGATTATACTAAAACTGACTGAAGCTCAACTAGATAAGGAAAGAGAGTTGCATTAAATTAATCAGCACCTTATCAAGCCAGGAAGAAAGAATTGTAGATAACAAGCCTTCCCTAAATTTGGTATCAGAACAGAAACTTCAGTGCACGACGTACTGAGAGAACCTTGTCAGATTTACTGAACACAATACAGGGGAGTGGAGCAGCAGAAATAGCAGGGGAATGTGGTCCATAGAAATGCTTTGAAAAAACCTTGTTTTCTGATAATGCCAGCAAGAGCCTGATGCTTTTGTCAAATGGAACAATTTTACCTGACAAAACTTTTCTCCAGATATGCCCAGCACATTAACCCACTGCTTATTGGGGTAAAAGACGGATCCTTAGGGGTTTGCTCTCCACTCCTGTTTGTGCAGCTGAGGCCAGACTGCATTTGCTCAATTACAAGAGAACAATTCTGTACATAATTCCGTCCTTTCTGCTTTCCAAGCCCTCGGAGTTGGGCCGATTCCTCTCCCGGCATCTCTCAGCATGAGCTGCAGCTGCTCTCACAGCTCTGAGCTCCTGTGTAGGGGCTCAAAACCCCCAAAACCGGCACCAGCAGCAGCTTGACCCTTCGGAAACTTTGGGGCAAACATCCTGAGTATCGAGTGTGAACAAACCCAGCCAGCAACACGCAGGGGTTCTCCCGAAGCCCGGCGAGGCTGTGGGCTCTCTGCGGCACAGGGCACAGCCCGCATGCTCCAGGACATCCCTGGAAACCAGAGAGCTGTCCTCAGCATTTCAGGCGGGACAGGAGGGGAGCAGGGCTGGGGACAGAGGCCCTGGGAGGCCACAGGACAGCCGGGCACGCTGCTTTCCCGAGCAGGAGCAGCGGGAAGGACAATCCGGGCTCAGTCCCCCCGGCAAAACGCAGAGCCCCGGGCACGCCGGGCAGTGACAGCCTCACTCCACAAGGACAGGACGCTGGAGCACACACGGAACATCTCATCACAGTGACCAGCCTAGAAATCCACTTGGGGCTTTATCCAGGGGAAAAAAAAGGGAAACAAAGAGCCGGGCTGCTTTAACGGGGGTGATGTACTCATTGAGCCTGCTCTGCCTCCGTGGCACCCAGGGCACGGCTGCCAGCTGTCCCCAGCACCCACAGGGGTCAGCGCCTGCCCTGCCCATCCCGGACAGGTCCTGGAGGAGGGGAAGGGGCTGGGGACCAGCTCATCCCTGGAGACTGAGCCCAGCCCGGCGAGCAGGGCGGGCTCAGCGCAGCCCCGGCTCCGCCGAGGCGCAGATGCAGCCGAAAATAGCCCCACGCCGGCTGCCAGCAGCCCATACGCTGTGTTATATATGTCTCAGCTGATGCAAAGGAAGGGGCAGGCGCTGAACCACATGGCCCTTCACATGGGCACGGTCACACGCGGCTCCCAAACCCCCCAAACGCGTCCTCCCCCTCGCGGGAGCGGCTCAGCCCACGGCGCCCCGCACCAGCCTGGCCCTCTGACACCTCCCCACGGCAAGGTCTGCAGGGAAACGAATGAGCCAGACCCCAAACTCGGTGCCAAACACCCTCCCCCACCGACGGGCCCCGCATCCTGCTCCGGCTCCCAGCCCCATTAACCCCCATCCCAAAATGTGCCGTTCCCCAAGCACCACGGGCCTCAGTTTCCCCGGCTCCGTGACAGCACAAGGGGCAGCTCCCCAAAGCAGCACACTCCTATGAGATGATATCCTCAGGGATAAACTAGAGTCAGTTGAAATCCAGACCTAATTCTTTAAATCTTTGCATGCACTCACTCCCTCCACGCCCCAAAATTCTCTTTAATTCCGGTGGTGAAGCTTCCAGGCTGCCCAGCACAGTCCCCACCAGCAGAGCTCTGGGGGCTTCCTGCCCTTGTGAACATCCCATCAAGGTGGCGTTTCCAATAGCGCCAGCGTAATTCCCAGTAAAACCAGCAATCAGGAACGGAGGCCACGTGGCTCTTTGCTGGTTAGAGCCAACCCAGCGTCTGTGGGTGCTTGCAGATTACGACTCATTTCCACTCAGGAAAGAAATTCAACCACAACTAATAAAATAAAGACAATAAATCACGGCTCCTCCAGCAGCTCTTCCTCCAGGAGCATCTATTTTTAGCGGGAAGCATCAATCACCACAGCTCCTGCTGTCTGCAACAGCTCCAACAGGCAAAACCCAGGTAGGCAGAGCCGGGCCAACGTGGGCACACACACGTCCCCCACCTGCACTGCCACTGTCCCCCTGCCAGCCAGGACACCACCACAGACAGGGGACACACAGCAGAACATCAGGCATGGCTACACCTCACTACTGGGTGATATTCCTCCATCCCAGATGGAAAAGAAGAGGCACAAGGCAACAAAGGAACAAAGGAATGCACCCAAGGCCGTACAGTAAATCAGTGGCAAAGCCAGCACCCAGCAGAATGATCCTCTGCCAGCCCTGGAACCCCTGCACAAGCACCCTCATCAAGCAGGACAGTTCTTACACAATTATTAACATTTGGGAGTTTTCCTCAAGCTTCCCAACTTCTCCTCACTGGAGACCCGGCAGCTCTGAGACAAACCCCTGCGTTTTACCAGAACAGCTTTCCCACCGTTTCGCTGGGAGAGGCACACTGAGCACGATCATCACACCCAGACGAGAAAATCCACGTTGGAAATGGGAAATGCAGGAGGCTCCCCGGGAGAGATGCATCATTCCCACACGGAGCACACGGACACGGCGCGGCAGCACACGCGGACACGGCACACGGAGCGCCGGCTCCCAGCACGACCAGCGCTCACTGAATACACAAACCAAGCACCACAAAACGAGATGACAACACAGACAGGGGTTCTAGTCACCAACTGAAACTAAAGCAA